>CAUYLG010051682.1:0-11627 GCA_963573385.1 Cacajao melanocephalus | reverse complement strand
AATGCAACAAGAAGAGCTATCTATCCTAAATATATATGTGCCCAATAAAGGAGCACCCAGATACATAAAACAAGTTCTTAATGACCCACAAAGATACTTAAACTCCCACACAGTAATAGTGGGAGACTTTAACACCCCACTATGAATATCAGATTAATGAGACAGAAAATTAACAAGGATAACCAGGACTTCCACTCAGATCTGGAACAAGAGGACCTAATAGACATCTACAGAACTCTCCACCCCAAATCCACAGAATATACATTCTTCTCAGCACCACATCACACTTATTCTAAAATTGACCTCATAATCGGAAGTAAAACACTCTTCAGCAAATGGGAAAGAATGAAAATCATAACAAGCAGTACCTCAGACCACAGTGCAATCAAATTAGAATGCAGGATTAAGAAACTCACTCAAAACCGCACAACTACAAGGAAACAGAAAAACCTATTCCTGAATGACTACTATATAAATAATGAAATCAAGGCAGAAATAAAGATGTTCTTCAAAACCAATGGGAACGAAGACACAATGTACCAGAATCTCTGGGACACATTTAAAGCACAGTCTAGAGGGAAATTTATAGCACTAAATACCCACATAGGATACGAGGAAAGATCTAAAATTGACACCCTAACCTCACAGTTAGAAGAGCTAGAGGAGCAAGATCAAGCAAATTCAAAAGCTAGCAGAAGACAAGAAATAACTAAGATCAGAGCAGAACTGAAGGAGATAGAGACACAAAAAAAACCTTCAAAAAGACAATAAATCCAGGAGCTGGTTTTTGAAAAGATCAACAAAATAGACAGACCACTACCAAGACAAATAAAAAAGAAAAGAGATCAATCAAATAGATTCAATAAAAAATGATAAAGAGGATATCACCACTAATTCCAAGAAATACAAACTGCCATCAGAAATTACTACAAACAACTCTATGTACCTAAACCAGTAAATCTAGAAGAAATGGATAAATTCCTGAACACTTACATCCTCCCAAGACTAAACCAGGAAGAAGTTGAATCCCTGAGTAGCACAATAACAAGGTCTGAAGTTAAGGCAACAATTAATAGCCTACCAGCCATAAAAAGTCCAGGACAAGACCGGTTCACAGCCAAATTCTACCAGATGTACAAAGAAGAGCTGGTAACATTCCTTCTGAAACAATTCCAAACAATATAAAAGGAGGGAATCCTCCTTAACTCATTTTATGAGACCAATATCATCCTGATACCAAAACCTGGCAGAGACACAACTAAAAAAGAAAATTTCAGGCCAATATACATGATGAACATTGGTGCAAAAATCCTTAATAGAAGACTGGCAAACCGAATCCAACAGCACATCAAAAACCTTATCCATCACAATCAGGTTGACTTCATCTCTGGGATGTGAGGCTGGTTCAACATATGCAAAACTATAAATGTGATATATCACATAAGCAGAACCAAAGACAAAAACTACATAATTATCTCAACAGATACAGAGAAGGCCTGCTACAAAAGTCAACAGCCCTTCATGCTAAAAACTCTCAATAAACTAGGTATTCATGAAACGTATCTCAAAATAATAAAAGCTATTTATGACAAACCCATAGCAAATATCATACTGAATGGGAAAAAAATTGGAAGCATTCCCTCTGAAAACTGGAACAAGACTCTCTTACCACTCCTATTCAACATAGTACTGGAAGTTCTGACCAGAGCAATCAGGCAAGAAAAAGAAATAAAGGGTCTTTAATTAGGAAAAAGGGAAGTCAAATTGTCTCTATTTGCAGACTAAATGATTGTATATTTAGAAGACCCCATCATCTCAACCCTAAATCTCCTTAAGCTGATAAGCAACTTCAGCAAGGTCTCAGGATACATGATCAATGCACAAAAATCACAAGCATTTCTATACACCAATAACAGACAAATAGAGAGCCAAATCATGAGTGAACTCCTATTCACAATTGCTACAAAGGGAATAAAATGCCTAGGAATACAACTAACAAGGGATGTGAAGGACCTCTTCAAGGAGAACTATAAACCACTGCTCAAAGAAACAAGAGAGGACGCAAACAGATGGAAAAACATTCCATGCTCATGGTTAGGAAGAATCAATATCATGAAAATGGCCACTCCGCCCAAAGTAATTTATAATTTCAATGTTATCTCCATCAAGCTACCATTGACTTCTTCATAGAACTGGAAAAAAAACACCTTAAACTTCATATAGAATCAAAAAAAAGAGCCAGCATAGCCAAGGCAATCCTAAGCAAAACAAAAAACAAATCTGGAGGCATCATGCTATCTGACTTCAAACTATACTACAAGGCTACTGTAATCAAAACAGCATGGTACTGGTACCAAAACAGAAATATAACCAATAGAACAGAGCAGAGGCCTTGGAAGAAATGCCACATATCTACAACCATCTGATCTTTGACAAACCTGACAAAAACAACCAATGAGGAAAGAACTGCCTGTTTAATAAATGGTGTAGGGAAAACTTGCTAGCCATATGCATAAAGCTGAATCTGGACCCCTTCCTTACCCCCTATACAAAAATTAACTCCAGATGGATTAAAGATTTAAACATGAGACCTAACATCATAAAAACCATAGAAGAAAACCTAGGTAATACCATTCAAGACCTAGGCATGGGCAAGGACTTCATGACTAAAACACCAAAAGCAATGGCAACAAAAGCCAAAATAGACAAATGAGATCTAATTAAACTAAAGAGTTTCTGCACAGCAAAAGAAACTATCACTAGAGTGAACTGACAACCAACATAACAGAATAAAATTTTTGCAAGATACCCATCAGACAAAGGGCTAATATACATAATCTACAAAAAACTTAAAGAAATTTACAAGAAAAAAACAACCCCATCGAAAAGTGGGTGAAGGGTATGAAAAGACACTTTTCAGAAGAAGACACTTATGCAGCCAAAAACATATAAAAAAGAGCTAATCATCACTGGTCATTAGAGAAATACAAATGAAAACTACATTGAGATACCATCTCAAGCTAGTTAGAATGGCGATCATTAAAAAATCTGGAGACAACAGAAGCTGGAGAGGATGTGAAGAAACACAAATGCTTTTACACTGTTGGTGGGAGTGTAAATTATTTCAACCATTGTGAAAGATAGTGTGGCGATTCCTCAAGGATCTAGAAATAGAAATACCACTTGAACCAGCAATTCCGTTACTGGATATATACCCAAATCATTTTATTATAAAGAAACATGCACAGATATGCTCATTGCAGCACTATTTACAATAGCAAAGACTTGGAACCAACTCAAATGCCCATCAATGATAGACTGGATAAAGAAATTGTAGCACATATACACCATGGAATACTATGCAGCCATAAAAAATGATGAGTTCATATCCTTTGCAGAAACATGGATGAAGCTGGAAACCATCATTCTCAGCAAACTGACACAAGAACAGAAAACCAAACACCACATGTTCTCACTCATAAGTACATGTTGAACAATGAGAACACATTGACATAGGGTGGGGAACATCATACACAGGGGCCTGTGGGGGGGTGGGGAGGTAGAAGAGGGATAGCAGGGGTTGGGGGGATTGGAGAGGGATAACATTAGTAGAAATACTTAATGTAGATGATGAGGGGATGGATGGAGCAAACCACCACGGCATGCGTATACCTATGTAACAATACCACACAATCTGCACAGGTAGAATAGCCAAGACAATCCTAAGCAAAACATAATGTATAATAAGAAAAGAAAAAAAAACCTCCCATCTGCTTCTGGTTTAAGCACCATCACACACATGAAAGTGATCTCAAGTTCACTACTGGTAAATTTCTCAAAAATTTTGTGTAAATATATAGTACTTAGAAAGTATAACCTGTAAATTATGTAGTCTGTTAATTTTTCTTGCTTGAAGATTCTTAAACTTTGAGTAAAGGAAGGTATAACAAAACCTTCAAATTGCACATATATTTTATGAACATTAATCTTAATGGACAGTCTGTTATATTCATCAGGTATTCAAAATGGTCTGTAACTAAGAAATGGTTGGAGAATCATTTCAACTGATATTTTCAATTGATTTGGATTAATTTAAAAGTCTATAAAGTTGTGTACTTGGAATTTGTTACCAACAGAATTACATATATAATTGTGTGCAAGATAAGTATGTTTATTTACTTCTTCTTCTTCTTCTTCTTCTTCTTCTTCTTCTTCTTCTTCTTCTTCTTCTTCTTCTTCTTCTTCTTCTTCTTCTTCTTATTTGAGATGGAGTCTTGCTCTGTCACCCAGGCTGGAGTGCAGTGGTGTGATCTCAGCTCACTGCAACCTCCGCCTCCCAGGTTCAAGCAATTCTCCTGCCTTGGCCTCCTGAGTAGCTGGGATTACAGGTGCACGCTACCACGCCCTGCTAATTTCTGTATTTTTAGTAGAGATGGGGTGTGACCATGTTGGCCAGGCTGGTCTCAAACACCTGACCACCCAGCTTGGCCTCCCAAAGTGCTGGGATTACAGGCAGGAACAAAAATATTAAAACCAACACCAACAAAGTGAACACAGAAAATGAATTTTGGTCTAGTGAAGATATTTATGTTTGGTGTCTGGAAGAGCAATAAATGTGCCTCTTGAAAAACTGGCCTGTTTTCAAAATTTGGAAGCATGGCTCAAGAAACTGTTGTTATGTTTCTTTCTTCTTTCTTGCTTTACCGTTAGTGCAGTGCCAGATCCTAGCCTCGATGCAAACTATTGTATTCAAGGGCATACCTTTTTTGTTGCTTTTGAATTTATTTTATTGTTCCTACCTTGTTTATCTTTGCCACAAGTAAAGTTTCTTTATTTCTTTTTGATATGTATTTTGGTACACTATGTATTTTCATAAGCTTCCCTAAATCATTTCCAAAAGCACTGAGTGTACAAATATAAATGAATAAATAAATCATAATAGTGACTGAGGCAGAATATAAATGATTTTGTTTGTTTTATGTATTTTTTAACATGGTCCATAGTTTTAATGTGGTTGCAGGAATAGTTCTTTAATACACACTAAACTTTTGTAATTTTTTATTATAATTATTTATTATTAAAGTTTAAAAGATACTAATGTAACTTTAATGAAATAGTAAGAGAAAAGGAGCCAACATTTAAAAAAATGAATCCAAAGAATTTGAACTCGAATGGTAAAGCAAGAAAGTTCTCTCCTGTCCCAATTTGAGATTTAAAAACATACTTTAGGCATTCCTCTTTTGATAGATGTGCTACATGGCAGTCACTTATTTAGAAAATATAACAAAATTAAATATACCACTCATAATAATGTCAGCCCTGTATTCCACTTATAAAAATATAAGTTCCTGCCTTGGGATGCAATTTAATGCAGACTATTTTACTTTTTTGTATATGCTTGTTTGAGCTTTCTGTTTTAGTCAAATTCAGTGATTTATATAGTTTGGTCTTTTCCTTTTAGTTTTAAACTTGCATTTGTAAAAAGTTAATAAGTACTACTTCTTTGCTGCTGTTTCATACAAATACCTTGCTGACCATCATCTTACTGTCTTGTTGTAGGATGGACTAATGAATGAAAAGAAAGTAAAAAAAATATATATTTTTTTCTGCTTATGGTCTAAGTAGAATTCCCCAATCTGCAGTGCTTTCTATAGAATAATCATTTGAACAGACATTTGCAGGGTACATAGAAAGTCAAAGTCTTAGGCATAGGATATGTAATAAGCAAACCCTAAGGATCTGCTGTAAACCATTTCTTCTCAGCCACATATGCTGTGTGTTGTAATGGAAACACTGAGTCTTAGTCAGAAAAAGGAATGAGTACTTCTTTTATATTACATAAAACTGGCAAACACAAGTTAGGTAAAAATTGTAAAGTACCACTATTTATTTATTGCCTCAATGAAAGCTACCACATTTATTTTTTAGCCTCAAAAAAAAGCTATCCCTTTTGGAGGATAGCTTATGTGCCCAAAAATATGCGATATACTTACACAAATGGGAGCAGCTTTCATACCATTTGTCTCATTCCAGCCTAGGTGTGGGCTTAGTTCTGTGACAGGTACATGATAAGTGTTAAGAGAATACTTGTAGCATAATTGATGCCACTGTCAGAGGAGATAAAGGCCCTATATGGTGAACCTGTGACTCAGATATATCTGGCAGGGAGAAAAAAATGAAGTGTCCAGTGTGCCAAAAACCAAGCTTGCTGGAATAGAAGTAAATGACTATCTGGCAACTCCTAGTCAAAAAGCTGATATCTACTGCTCTCTCTCACATTGTGACTAATTTAGTGCTGAACTAGAAGGTGTGTTCATTGCTCTACTCAGCTTCTACCAAAAGTATCAGATCTACATTAGCTCTTAAAGTAGAAGAAGAAAATGTGTGCATCACTTCCTTCACAAGTCTAGGTGAATTGCTGCTGTAAACACTTCAATACACAAAAAGCGAAGTGTGTGACCATCGTTTTTAAGGGCTGTTAACATAGACTGAAGAACAAACTCTCCAAGTAGTCACCAAGTAGGCAGGTAAAAGTAAAATGCAGACACTTGAGACTGAAAAGTCTAATAGGCTTGAGAGTGAACATTTGAAGAAAGTTACTAGGAGCTATATTCTACCTTTGGAGAAACTCAGTGTTATTGTATAAAATACTCTCTAAATTAAAATAAGGATAGAAATATGCATCCAGAGATGTGAAACCAGTTTCAAGAACACAAAGCAATGCTTCCAGATTCTTCTGCTAGATCCCTTTGACAATAGTTGGGATTAATCTCTTTGATAAATTTGTTGAAGTCTCTACATTACTATTTTTCTGTCAGGATTTGACCCAAGAAGTAGAATCACAATGAGTGATGTAGAATAACTTACGTAAAAGTCTATAGAGACTTTCACCTCACACAATTGGTACAGAGTCTAGGCAAGGCTGTTGCATGTGCATCTTGCTCAGATCTCAAGGCTCAAAAGGTCAGCTAGGCAAGCGTAAAGAAAAACTGTAACCCATGAAGCCAAACAGGAACTCACATCTGTCTTACATTGCAAAAAAAGAATACATGATGCACATAACTTGTAAGAGAAATTTAAATATAAAATCAATGGTTAGCCTAAAGTTCTTTAATAACAGTACTTTATCAGCTTGCTCCTACAACCCCTACACACTCCTCAACTCTTTACAGAGCTTTAAAAAATTATCTAAAAGATTAAAAACAAGTAACAAGTCATGTCATCATCTTAAACTACAGTTTTCATCAGGAAGCGGGAGACATTCTGAGGGAACTTTTAGGCTAGAAGGAGTTTTCTTAAAGAATCAATCTGAATATAGTAAAATGGAATCTTTCTCCTACATTTTTAGAAAATGTGAACAACAATAGTAATGTTAAAAGAAGAGTCATTGGTCAGTTTATTTGTAAGGGTTCCCAGAGGGACAGAACTAAATAACAGCTATATATATATATATATATATATATATATATATATATATAGACACTATATATATAGAGAGAGACACTATATATATATACATATATACCCACACCTACACACTATATATATTTACTCTCTATATATTTATCATATATATATAGAGAGAGGACTTTAATATTAATTTACATAATCACAAGGTCTCACAATAGGCTGTCTGAAAGCTTGAGGAGCAACGAGAGCCAGTCAGAGTCTCAAAACTGAAGAACATGGAATCTGATGTTTGAGGGCAGGAAGCGTCCAGCGAAGAAGAAAGATGTAGGCTGAGAGGCTAGTCCAGTCTTGCCTATTCACATTTTTCTGCCTGCTTTATATCATCTGTCAGCTGATTAGGTTGTGCCCACCAAATTGAGGGTGGGTCTGCCTTCTCCCGACCACTGACTCAAATGTTAATCTCCTTTGGCAACCCTCTCACAGAAACACCCAGGAACAATTCTTTGCATCCTTCAATCCAATCAAGTTGACTCTCAGTATTAATCATCACAGTCACATAAAAAGGTGAGTCATTTTGTCCCTGTTCATCCAAAAGGAATGTTGTATTTTGTTATTTGTAGCTATAGTTACAAAAGAAAGGAATTTATATAACAGTTTACCTAATGCAAAAGAGACTGGAATAAAGAAGCCAGTGAACCTACATGCTCACACTTTTAGGTTCAGTTCATATTGATAAAGACACTAAAAGAAGAGATCAGTTGGTCAACATGAGCCTGGGTGCTGTGGCTAAAGCCTGTAATCCCAGCACTTTGGGAGGCCAAGGCAAGTGGATCACCTGAGGTCAGCAATTCAAGACCACCCTGGTCAACATGGCGAAACCCCAGCTCTACTAAAAATAACAAAAATTAGCCAGCTGTGGTTGCCCACCCCTGTCATCTCAGCTACTAAGGAAGCTGAAGAATCAGAATCTCTTGAACCTGAGAGGTGTAGGTTGCAGTGAGCCGAGATTGTGCCACTGCCCTCCAGCCTGGGTGAAGAGGGAAACTCTGCCTCCAAAAAATAAAAGTAAAAATATAGCAATGAAGCTCCAAGCAAAAGGTTTTATTTGGGCATACACGAAGAATAGAACTGTTTTTCAGGACACACACATCAATTGAGTTCACTTCTGCTATGTCCAAAAAACAAAGAAGATTGAGATTTTATTGGGAAAGAGAAAAGTTACCTAAGTTGTTTTGAAAGGATGTTCATTGGCACTCGTGGCACTATGCAGGAGCTGGTGAGCTTTGATTGGTGAGCAGTGGCAATTACTTGGTAAAACTAGACTTAAACTCACAGTGGGCCATTTTGCTCTGGAGACAATTCTTGGAGCCTAGGCCTTTGTGACCTGAGTGTTTTTTCTCATTGCTTCCTGTTTCTATTGTCATTGGGTGTAACAGAAATGACTCCCATTTGTATAATCAATTTTCACATTTTGTTGAAGAACTTTTTATAAAAGCATTGCTGACCAATCATCTCTGAAGTGAGGTTAAATTGTCAATTCATGCTTGAATGGGTCCTGGTTGTCTCTGGTCTCATGTAAGAGAGAAAACATGAAAGTGCATGTCAAGGACCAAGACCACATTTAAGCAACAAAGAAGCCAGAAAGTGAAACCCTCTCAGGGAAGCTTCTCTTGGAGTTTAGCATCAAGTTCCATCTTATTAGCACCACAGGCATTAATAATCATCTAGAAGAACTGGGTTAACATTTTCCTGTTGAGAGGCTAGCTTTACAAATAGGCAACAAGAACAAAGCTTAAGTATCACAATGTAAAAAAATGCCAGCAAAAATATAACAAATCTAGTTTGCATAATTGTTCTAAACCATGAACCGATCAAAAACTACAGATTTTCAGAAACCAACTGAACAAATAGAGAATTTCAGTTATATTACATGAAATTTGTTGGAGCCAAGTGGCTTGCTCTCTTAACTTATAAAACCGTGATTCTACTTCCCTAGAGGAATTATCCATATGTAGTAAGTAGTGTTAGCAATTGAGCAAATATCACCTTGTTTAGCTAATATGCAATCTACAATAATTGTGTTATATAATATCACTTTAGTAAGAAAATCTAAAGACATTTGTTGAGTCACAATGTCTTTAGCTATGGAGTCAGCTATAGATCATATCTTTAACAATAAATTTTTGATCACTGTTTACAGGTAAATAATCCCAATCTACAGAAAATGGAATTTAATAAATGAGGCTCATTCTGTTGGATTTATGGTAAAGTATAAATTGTATACTTGGTAGAGTACAGTATCTCTCTACTATATATATCTCAATAGTATCATATCAATAGTACAAGCTAAGAGATGTCATCCAATGATTAGATTTCGTTAATTTAAAATGAATTTAGAAATACAATAAACCTAATTTGCCTTTTATTATTTATTGAGAGATGATGTACTCCATGCATATGGTTGACTGTTGAATACTCCACAGATGAAACTTTACACAAATGAAGTACAAATAATAATTAATTGCATATGAAGTAATTTGTCTATTAATAGTTACTCATAGCAAGGTTTCAGTAGTATTTATCTAAGGTTCTATTATTAAACTATTTTGTGATTGAAGGCCATCAATTATTAGAGGACTAAAGTCTAAATGTTTTTGTAACCTGCCAAGTTTTTTAAAATTCTTTCAACATTTTAACAAGTATAATCTTAATCTAACTTTAAAGTATTTTTGCTGACCTAACTTTAAAATAAATTTTTATTGTTACAGTGAAGCAAGAAATACAAATATAGGGCCTGATCTACCACAAAGGACCAGGTGTACAATCTGAACAGTTACATGGGGAATATTAGTGAAATCTGTTATGAGGAAGAACAAGGGTTCACTTGTATCATAGACAAATCGGGGGCTGCTGACAAATTCAAGGGCAGTTAAGTTTCCCCCTTTTGGTAGCAGATGAAGAAACATGAACTAAAGCATTGTTTTTGTAGGAAAACAAAGGCACTTAAGAGACCAATGATAAAAGGAAAAGAGCATATTGGCCTGATCAGGACATCTTAGTATAGATGGAATAGTAGTCTAGCTACTATATGCTTTAATTTTGGGTGAACTTCAGCTTTAAGTTACCTGTTGGCGTATTGGTCCAAAAAGGAATAGGAGCTTTTGTTAAATGAGAAATGTGGATCTAGGAGTCAATACTTTTGAATTTGGCAACACAGGGATTAGTGAGAAGGACTTGATATGGATACTTAAAAATGATGCTGCAGAGAGCCCTTATTTAGGTATCTTTCTCAGTAGACAAAAATCTACCAGTTTGTAGATTATGGTGTCTTATGTCTTTATCTCACAGGAACACACTGTGGAAAGACTGTTTTACTAAAGTATAACCTTTATCCATTGGTTTAGTAATGCCCTTAGAATATTGGGGTACATCTCCATTTATTAACTGAGGGTCAATAGTAGAGAAAGCTAAGGACACAGAATGGCCTGTGATTATTTTAGAAGGTGAAAGTTTGTGAAGCCTGAAGCAGATAGCTTTCAAATTTAATAACACCAAGGGGAAAAATCTTAGGCCAGGGAGGTATGAAGTTTTCATAAATTTTGTCAACTGGGTTTTTATAGGTATATTTGCTTGTTTTACCAAGCAAGAATATTGGGGATGGTAGGCACAATGGAAATGAACGATTGGTAAAACTGAATATACCTGTTTTATTACATACCCAGTAAAGTGGGTCTACCGGTCACCATGAAGTTTTAGCAAAAATTACCTGTGGGGATCGCTCCAGAGTAGAGGCATTTTGACTGTGCCTCTGTCATAATGTGACCTTGAGCCCAGACACATTTTCCCCTTTTCTGGAGGCAGTTGAGCTATGGGGAAGCAGGAACTAAAAATGGATGATTCTGTAGAAGATATTTAAGAACTCCCTGACACTGGCACAATGGCTTGGTGGCAGCTGTGTGGTTTTGCTAGGCATTGTGTCTTTTCTTAATTCCTGTTCTGGGCTAGTTTTATGACTCTACTTACTGAGCATTGCTCTTGGAGATTGTTGCTCTTGATGATTTATGATTCCTCCTGATCTTTAAAGAATGTTCCCTTTCCAGATGTAAAGCCTTGCTCAATAGATAAGAAAATTATCTGCTTGTTTTGTGATTCTCATGCTCTCCTAATTATGTTCTCCTTTTGCTTAGTAGTATTTTATCTTCTCCCCCAGACTTGCT
>CAUYLG010051679.1:0-22982 GCA_963573385.1 Cacajao melanocephalus | reverse complement strand
CCCCCCCCCCCCCCCCCCCCCCCCCCCCCCCCCCCCCCCCCCCCCCCCCCCCCCCCCCCCCCCCCCCCCCCCCCCCCCCCCCCCCCCCCCCCCAAAAAAAACAAAACTATTTTCCCTTATATTACCCAGTCTTGGGTATGTCTTTACCAGCAGCCTGAAAATGGATTAATACACCCCTCATAACCACCTTAATCCAAGACAATGTGGCCTCTTCTGGACAACTGCAAAGGTATCCATAACAGAATCGGCTTTTAGTACCAAAAATCCCTATGATAGCAGATGAAAGAAGCAAGGCGTTTCCTTACTCATGCAGCAATGACCATGGAAAGAGGTAGCCCGGGATAGTTCTGTCTTCCTTCCCCATGATCTGCAACGCCTCATAAGATAGCTACTGACCTCCAGGGATGATGTCTGCAACCCAAGCAAGAAAAAAAGGGAAGGTCAAAGGCAAAAGCCTTCTCACTTGGGCTTTGTTCCTTCATTTGGGAAGGGAAACCCTCCCCCAGGGACCTGTGCCTCCATCTCATTGGCCAAAAGTGTGTCACATGACATGGCCATCCCCAGCTGCAAGGGAGCCTGGGAATGTGGGGTTTTGCTCTCCAGCCAGCATAGCAACGGAAGGCAAAGGAGAAGAGCCAGCCTGCAGAATCTTCCACAGCATCCTTACTGCCTCCCTAGAGCCATCCTTTCTTCCCCGTCACCAATTTTTTTTTTCTTTCTTTTTGAATGGGCAGGTCTTCCTCTGCTGCCCAGGCTGGAGTGCGGTGGCGCAATCTCAGCTCACTGCAGCCTCAACCCCCCAAGCTCAAGCGATCCTTTCCCCTCAGCCTCCCAAGTAACAGTGACCACAGGCAAAAGCCATAACACCAGGCTAATTTTCTGATTTTTTGCAGAGACAGAGTCTCCCTGTTGCCCAGACTGGTCTTGAACTCATGGGCTCAGATGACCCTCTCATCTTCACCTCCCAAAGTGCTGGTATTACAGGCATGAGCCACTGTGCCTGGCCATTTTTTTTTTTTTTTGAGACAGAGTCTTGCTCTATCGCCCAGGCTGGAGTGGAGTGGTGCAATCTTGGCTCACTGCAACCTCTGTCCCCCAGGGCTCAAGTGATTCTCGTGCCTCAGCCTCCCAAGTAGCTGGGATTACAGGTGCCCGCCACCACACCCAGCTAATTTTTGTATTTTTTTTTTTCTCCTTTTTAGTAGAGACAAGGATTCACCATATTGGCTTGGCTGGTCTTGAACTCCTGACTTCAGCTGATCTGCCCTCCTTGGCTTCCTGAAGTGCTAAAGTGCTGGGATGACAGGTATGAGCCACCGTGCCCTGCCCTGACCACTATCTTAGTAGAGTGGGTTTACCCTCTCCTTTCCATGCCTTTTTAGTCTCACTCTGTTGCCTAGGCTGGAGTGCAGTTCAGTGGCACAATCTCAGGTCACTGCAACCTCCGCCTCCCGGGTTCAAGTGATTCTCCTGCCTCAGCCTCTTGAGTAGTTGGGATTACAGGCACGCCACCACACCAACTAATTTTTGTATTTTTAGTAGAGAGGGGGTTTCACCATGTTGGCCAGGCTGGTCTTGAACTTCTGACCTCGTGATCCGCCTGCCTCAGCCTCCCAAAGTGCTAGGATTACAGGCATGAGCCACTGTGCCCGGCCTATGCCTTATCTTTTATCACTTCAACCTCTTCAATTCATTTTTACTATGAATTTATATTTGACATAATTTACTTGCTTCATCAGGCAGGAACAATGTCGGTACAAAAAAAAAGGCATTTCCAGTACCTAGCACAATTAGTTAAATTCTTTTTTTGTTTGTTTTTGTTTTTGAGACAGAGTCTTGTTCTGCTGCCCAGGCTGGAGTGCAGTGATGCAATCTCGGCTTACTGCAACCTGTACATCCCAGGTTCAAGTGATCCTCCTGCCTCAGTCTTCTGAGTAGCTGGAATTACAGGTGTGTGTCACCACACACGGCTAGTTTTTGTTTTTTTGCAGAGACGGGGTTTTGCGATGTTGGCCAGGCTGGTCTCGAACTCCAGGCTGGTCTTGATCTGCCCACCTCGGCCTCCCAAAGTGCTGGGATTACAGGTGTGAGCTACTGTGCCCGGCCAACATTAGCCAAAGTCTTGAAAGAATGAATGAGGAGTGGTGGCTGTTCATCCACAACCTTAGGGTTTCAAGAAACACCTAATTATGTTCCTTAAATCAAATCAACTTAAATCCTACTTCAAGCCTTATTTCACCAGACTGATAGGAAATTCAGTGTCAGTCATATTTGGGGTTCCCTCACTGATATGGTTCAGATGTCCTGCCCAGATCTCATATTGAAATGTAATTCCCAATGTTGGAGGTGGGGCCTGGTGGGAAGTGATTGGATCATGGGGTGAATTTCTCATGAATGGTTCAGCATCATCCTCTTATACTATCCTCACGATAGTGAGTAAGTTCTCATGAGATCCAATCATTTAAGAGTATGTAGCACCTGTGCCCGTCCCCCTGGCTCTGACCGTGTGACCTGCCTGCTCCCCTTCTCCTTCTGCCATAATTGGAAATTTCCTGAGGCCTCCCCAGAAGCAGACGTCACTGTGCTTCCTGTACAGCCTACAGAACTATGAGCTAATGAAACCTCTTTTGATAAATGACCCAGTCTCCAGTATTTCTTTATAGCAAGATGAGAACAGACGAATACTCTCACCTTCTATAGCCATTAAGAGGTTTAAATGGTGCCAGGGATGTAGGAGGTGGTCAGTCCATCATTTTTTGGCAAGGTGAGGGTGGTACCCATCTTGGGTACCCCAGTGCCCAAGATATAGCCTCCCTCACTACTCCACTTGGTCATTCCCCGCTGAGCACTGGCCATTTCCCTGGGGCACTGCCAGTGTGTAAGTGTGGGGGGCCCAACTCTTGGTACCAAAAGTTTTCTCCCTTTCTATGTTCCCCCGTGCTGCCCTTGAAGTCGTTCCCTCTCTTTCCTCTTCCTTTTTATTTTTATCTAGTTATTTACTCATGTTTTCAGGCTGGAGTGCAATGATGTGATCTTAGCTCACTGCAACCTCCACCTCCCAGGTTCAAGTGATTCTCCTGCCTCAGCCTCCCAAGTAGCTGGGATTAATAGACACTCACCACCATGCCCAGCTAATTTTTGTATTTTTAGTAGAGACAGGGTTTCACCATGTTGGCCAGGCTGGTATGGAACTCCTGACCTCAGATGATCCACCTCCCTTGGCCTCCCAAAGTGCTGGGATTACAGGCGTGAGCCACCATGCCCGGCTAGTTACTTATTTTTTGAGACAGAGTGTTACTCTGTCACTCAGGCTGGAGTGCAGTGGCAAAATCTCAGCCCACTGCAACGTCCATCTCCTGAGTTCAAGTGATTCTCCTGCTTCAGCCTCCCAAGTAACTGGGACTACAGGCGCGCACCGGCATACCCAGCTAATCTTTGTATTTTTAGTAGAGATGACATTTCGCCATGATGGCCAAACCTGTCCTCAAGTGATCCACTGGCCTAGGCCTCCTAAAGTGCTGGGATTCCGGCGTGAGCCGCCTCACCTGGCCGTCTTCCTCCTTTTTAAATTGAAGTGGTCAAGGCAGCTTGCCTCTGCAGTGTTCCACACGCAGAGAAAAGCCTCTTCCATGTTACATTACTCTCCTTCAAGTTCTTTTTTTTCTCATGACCAGAAAGAAAAGACTCAAACTCATTTGGCTTCATTAATAAACATCTTTTAAACTGCACACACCACAGAGAGTGAAGGGGTTATTAGTCATTTCTGGAAGGAGGGTTGAAGACTGGAAAAGTATTAAATTAGAAGTCATAGATAGTCATTTTAACACCCCCACTTAGTTAACAAACTTGGACAACTCATTTCACCATCTTTTTTTTGACAGAGTCTCGCTCTGTTACCCAGAGGTTGCAGAAGTGCAATCTTGGCTTACTGCAGTCTCTGCCTCCTGGATTCAAGTAGCTGAAGTTACATGCAGGCACCACCACTCTCAGGTAATTTTTTTGTATTTTTAGTAGAGACAGGTTTCACTGTGTTGGCCAAGCTGGCCTCAAATTCCTGACCTCAAGTGATCCACCCACCTTGGCCTCCCAAAGTGCTAAGATTACTCTTGACTGTCTTCAAAATAAGGCTAACTAAACCATTCTTCTGTAGCTCATGGGACTATCATGATAATCAAAGGCGATGACCTGCTAGCAGTTGTTTTCTATGTGGTGTTAATTGCCATATGTATATAAGGTTTTGTTTTTATTTAAATGGCTTACTAATTCATTTAATCAGACTGCTTTCTTTTTTTTTTTTGAGATGGAGTTTTGCTCTTGTTACCCAGGCTGGAGTGCAGTGGTGCGATCTTGGCTCACCGCAACCTCCGCCTCCTGGGTTCAAACAATTCTCCTGCCTCAGCCTCCAGAGTAGCAGGGACTACAGGCGTGTGCCACCATGCCCAGCTAATTTTCTGTATTTTTAATAGAGATGGGGTTTCACCATGTTGACCAGGATGGTCTCGAACTCTTGACCTCGTGATCCACCCACCTCAGCCTCCCAAAGTGCTGGGATTATAGGCGTGATCCACCGCACCTGGCCTCAGATTGCTTTCTTAACATAGCAAAGCATGTGTGAAGAAGACACTGTGCTGTGTGTAGCCAACATGACAAGTCTACCAGGTAAATAAGGAGCCTGGTGCCAATTAGAGGAAGCCAACAGGTCACAGTGCTTTGGTGTATGGATGGGAGCTTGTGTCAGGATATCCAAAGCAAATGGGAAGGTAGCAAAGGTATAAATGGTGCCATTCAATTTTGGAGCATGGGGAGACTGCCCCTGGCCAGAAAGAGCAGTGCCATTTCTAGTAGAAACAAGGGGTCGGGCGCGGTGGCTCATGCCTGTAATCCCAGCACTTTGGGAGGCCAAGGTGGGTGGATCACCTGAGGTCAGGAGTTCGAGACCAGCCTGGCCAACATGGTGAAACCCCGTCTCTACTAAAAATATAAAAATTTGCTGAGTGTGGTGGTGTGCGCCTGTAATCCCAGCTACTGCGGAGGCTGAGGCAGCTTGAACCCAGGAGGCAGAGGTTGCAGTGAGCCTAGATCACACCATTGCATTCCAGCCTGGGTGACAAGAGCTCTGTCTCAAAAAAAAAAAAGAAAAAAAAAGGGACAAGGCTTGAAGAGGCAGAGGTCAGGTATACAAGGTCTAGGTAACAAGAGTGGCAGAATCTCAGGCCCAGAGGAACTGGTTCAGGAGAGTCAACCTCGAGCACAGCGTTGTGAGTCTACAGGTGAGGATCCAGGTGGAAGGACTTCACAGAGATCAAACCCCAGGCACAGAAGGACTGCTCAGAACAGGTAACCGGCTGGGTGCGGTGGCCCACGCCTATAATTCCAGCACTTTGGGAGGTCAAGGCAGGTGGATCACCTGACTTCAGGAGTTCAAGACCAGCCTGGCAACATGGTGAAACCCTGTCTCTGCTAAAAATACAAAAAAATAGCTGGGCATGGTGGCGCATGCATGTACTCCCAGCTACAGGGAGGCTGAGGCAGGAGAATCACTTGAACCTGGGAGGTGGAGGTTGCAGTGAGCTAAGATTGTGCCACTGTACTCCAGCCTGGGCAACAGAGTGAGACCCTGTCTTGAAAAAAAATAGAGAAAGAGCCGGGCATGGTAGCTCACACCTGTAATCCCAGCACTTTGGGAGGCTGAGGCAGGCAGATCACAAGGTCAGGGGATCGAGACCATTCTGGCTAACACGGTGAAACCCCGTCTTTAAAAAATATATATATAGAGAGAGAAAGAAAAAACAGGCAACAACCACTATTCTGTACTGTGCGCTACACTTTCCACCCATCGTTGCATATCTTTAAAAAAATTTTTTTTTGGCCAGGCATGGTGGCTCAAGCCTATAATTCCAACTCTTTGGGAGGCTGGGGTGGGTGGATCACCTGAGGTCGGAAGTTCGAGACCAGCCTGACCAATATGGAGAAACCCCGTCTCTACTAAAAATACAAAATTAGCTGGGTGTGGTGGTGCATGCCTGTAATCCCAGCTACTCAGGAGGCTGAGGCAGGAGAAACGCTTAAACCCAGGAGGCAGAGGTTGTGGTGAGCTGAGACCGTGCCATTGCACTCCAGCCTGGGCAACAAGAGTGAAATTCTGTCTCAAAAAATAAAAATTAAAAAATTAATTAATTAAAACTTTTTGGAGATAGGGTCTTGCTCTATTGCCCAGGCTGGAGTGTAGTGGAGCAATCAAGGCTCACTGCATCCTCAACCTACTAGACTCATGTTCCTCCTGCCTCAGCCCATGTGAGTAGCTGAGACTACAGGTGTGCAGCACCACACCTGGCTAGATTTTTTGGTTTTTAATAGAGATGGGGTCTCCAGAGTTGCTCAGGCTGGTCTCGAACTCTGGAGCTCAAGCAATCCTCTCACCTCAGCCTCCTAAAGTTCTGGGATTACACGCATGAACCACTGTTCCCGACCTCATGTATTGACTACAGCCCTGTGAAAAGCAGGAACTGAGAGGTGCAGAGATGTGAAGTGATTTGCTTGTGGTCTACTCTGCTGTGTGGCTGAGCCTGGTTTTGAACCCAGGGCTGCTAACTTTAATACCAGTGGACATGGGTATCAGAAACGAGGAGGGAGGATGAGTTGGGGTTGCTGAGGGAAGAAGAAACTGGCAAAGTGGGGCTCCATCCTACTATCATTTCTGCAAGGGGCTCATGGAAGGGACCCTTGTTCACACACGGGTAGGACTGAGTCTTACAGGCAGGGACCCTGTGGAGCCAGACAGTTCCAGACACAAGGGAACTATTTAGAACAAATCCCAGCTCAGACAATCATTTTGGCACCTTTCCAGCAGTGCTTGAGAAGTCTGCTGCTGGGAAAACCTGGAAAATGCTAGTAAGGCTGGAAATATTTATAAGCAAAGACAACTTTGCAAGATGAGAAGGTAACAACATGGGAAAGTGCTTATGACATAATGTCAGGGAAGAAGCAGGATATCCGATGACTCTTCTGTACAAAATGCAAAGAGAAACATGGAGGAAAGGTACCAGGGGTTGCTACGTTGTGGGATAGGATCTTTTTCCAGTGAGTTTCCAAAATTTCTATATTGTGTTAAATTTTAAAAATTATAATCATGGAGACTGTAAAAACAGGAATAATGCTTTCTTTTTTTAAACTGATGTTTATTTTCCATCAACCTTATTTCCATTTCCTGTTTAAAAGCCTGTAGAAGAACAGCTTAAGAGCACTCTTTATTTCTTTTTTTTTTTTGAGACAAGGTCTCGTTCTGTCACCCAGGCTAGAGTGCAGTGGTGAAATCAGGGCTCACTGCAGCCTTGACGTCCAGGGCTCAAGCAATCCTTCCACCTCAGCCCCTCAAGTAGCTGGGACCACAGGCGTGCGCCACCACACCTGGCTAACTTTTGTGTTTTTTGTAAAGAGGGGGTTTTGCCAGGTTGACCAGGCTGGTTTCAAACTCCTGGGTTCAAGCGATCTGCCCACCTCAGTCTCCCAAAGTAGTAGGTTTACAGGCGTGAGCCACTGCGCCTGGTCCAGGCCCGTCTTCAATGGCAGTCTGAGTGCTGTGTTCTTTAGTAGTGACAGAGGGCACCTGTACACCTTCAGACACGTTTACAACCTCAGATGGCAGTTCATTTGCCCTTAAGATTCTCCTTGGTCACTGCTTTTTGGTAGTTCTTCTTTTTCAATATTGTGAACCCAAAATATCAGACAGGTCTCAGTTGATTTAGAAAGGTTTTTGTTTGTTTGTTTTGTTGGGCACGATGGCTCATGCCTGTAATCCCAGCACTTTGGGAGGCTGAGGCGGGCGGGCCACCTGAGGTCGGGAGTTTGTGACCAGCCTGACCAACATGGAGAAACCCCGTCTCTACAAAAAATAGAAAATTAGTCAGGGGTGGCGGCATTTGCCTATAATCCCAGCTACTTGGGAGGCTGAGGCAGGAGAATCGCTTGAACCTGGGAGGCATTTTTGTTTATTTGTTTGTTTTGAGACAGAGTCTCGCTCTGTTGCTCAGGCTGGAGTGCAGTGGCGCGATACAGAAATTAGCTGGGTATGGTTGCACGTGCCTATAGTCCCAGCTACTCGGGAGGCTGAGGCAGGAGAAATGCTTGAACCCAGGAGGCAGAGGTTGAAGTAAGCCGAGATGGCACTATTCCACTCCAGCCTGAGCAACAGAGCAAGACTGTTTTTCTTTAAGATTGTTAGCTAAAATAAGTTAATATAGGCTGAACACATTTTCTTTGTATGCAAAGATGATGCTTCAGCCCACCTTTTAGAAAGCACAGTCATCTGTGTGGAGAGACACTCTTGGGCCCCGTTTCCTCTTATGTGCATGCAATCACCAAACAGAAGCTTCTGTGACATGCAGGTTCAGAACAGGAGCCAGGAGCTGTAACCTTCCTTCTGAGCACAGCTAATGGCACATCTGGGGACCAAGATCAGGGCCCTGGCCTCATTTTAGACACTTTAGACTCTGTTATAGAGGAGTCTAAAGTGGACTGTCGCAGTGGCCCCTGGCAGGGAGCAGGCATTGGCTGCGTTTGGTGGCTTTGTGGAGTCCCCACGGACCCTCAGCATTTCAGAGGCAGCCCTGAGATACTGGGGACCCGGTTTCAGGGAAGCTGAGGGGAAGAATGGCATCAGACAAGCTGGAGTTTTGGGTAGTTGAGGGGGGACTATAGCAGAGCAGCTGTCACCAGTGGGCAAGACAAGGATCAGTCCCTATCCAGGACTGGCCACATAGTAGATGCTCAATAAGCATTTAAAGAAGTCATAAGAGGCTAGCCACAGTGCCTTATGCCTATAATCCCAGCACTTTGGGAGACAAGCCTTGGAAGCAGTATTCATGGCTCCAAGCAGTAGCAGTGCCAAGAAGTGCCTGAGGGGTTTGAATCCCTCCCATAATCTCCATTAGTCCCACCAAAGCCACCCCAAGCAAGCGTATTATCTTTCCCAGTTGCTTTCAAGACCAGCTAGCCCCGGCTCCATCCAACCCATTTGCTGCCCCCAAATTCCTGCTAAGTAGAAATTTCAGAGCATCACTGGCTCCAGGGAAAGCTGTAGGAGAAAAGTTTCTGTTGGACTAAAGCCTTACATTTGGGAAAAGTTACCCCCTGTCTCTGAGCTTCAATTTTCCTATCGGTAAACAGATAACTTAACCTATGATTCTTAGGGTTACTGAGAGAACCAAGTCAAAGAAATATGTATTTCAAAGATTCTAAGACACTCATTTTTTCACATATTATCTATGAAATCGACATGTGCCTTACAACCAATGGCCTCTTTTTTCTTTTTTTATGTCTGTTTGTTTGGTTGTTTTTTTTTTAGATGGAGTCTCACTCTATTGCCAGGATGGAGTGCAGTGGCTCGATCTTGGCTCACTGCAACCTCTGCCTCCTGGGTTCAATCAATTCTCCTGCCTCAGCCTCCCCAGTAGCTGGGACTACAGGTGTACGCCACCATGCCCGGTAAGTTTTTGTATTTTAAGTAGAGATGGGGTTTAACCACGTTGGCCAGGATTGTCTCCATCTCTTGACCTCGTGATCCACCCACCTTGGCCTCCCAAAGTGTTGGGATTACAGATGTGAGCCACTGCGCCTGGCCTATTATATTTCATTTTATTGAGACAGAGTTTCACTCTTGTTGCCCAGGCTGGAGTTCGATGGGGCAATCTCAGCTTACCGCAACCTCTGCCTCCCGGGTTCAAGCAATTCTTCTGCCTCAGCCTCCCGAGAAGCTGGGATCACAGGTGCGTGCCACCACGCCCGGATAATCCTGTATTTTTAGTAGAGACGGGATTTCAGCATGTTGGTCAGACTGGTCATGAGCTTTTGACTTCATGTGATCCACCCACCTTGGCCACTCAAAGTGTGGGGATCAACCATTTGTAAAACCAACACTTTTCTGTGACGTTGACCTTCCCCTTTCCAGAAGGGCCAGTAGCGCCCCCTGCTGCCTGATCCGGTGCACTCCACTCTGCCCTGGTGGAGGGGGCCCGGGTCATGGGGGCCTGCCATATGGGAGTGGCCCCTTGGGCTAAAGCAGTTCTTCCAACTCCCAGTCCTCCTCATCACAGCCCATTTGTCAGGGACAGAGACAGGAAGTCAGCCAGATACAGGCAGACAACCCCATAGTAACGTCAGGGAAGACAGTTCAGTAGGGACTTGATGGTGTCCTGGTGTCCTGTCCCAGACCATGACGACATCCATCCCTTCTGCTGCCAAGTTAAACCAGAGCGTGCTGGTTAACCTGGATTTGACCTTAGAATTCTGGCCTCTGATTTGCCTTCCCTAGGACTCCATGTGCTCGCTCTGCCTACAGATATTCTTGATGCATCTGCTAGTCTGATTTTGGACTTCTAATGTCTTGGTGCTTTTTGTTTGCTTTTTTCTTCTTCTTCATCATCTTCTTTTTTCTTTTTCAGACAGTCTCACTCTGTCACCTAGGCTGGAGTGCAGAGGTGCGATCCTAGCTCACTGCAACCTCTGCCTCCTGAGTTCAAGCAATTCTCCTGCCTCAGCCTCCCAAGTAGCTGGGAAGACAGGCACATGCCACCATGGCTGGATAATATTTTGTATTTTTTATAGAGATGGGGTTTTGTCATGTTTCCCAGGCTGGTCTCGAACTCCTGATTTCAAGCAGTCTGCCCACCTTAACTGGCCATATATATATACATATATACATATGCGCGCACAGACACACACACACACACACACACACACACATATGTATTTCATTTTTGAGATGGAGGTTTGCTCTTGTTGCCCAGGCTGGAGTGCAGTGGAGCGATCTCAGCTCACCACAACCTTTGCCTCCCATGTTCAAGTGATTCTCCTGCCTCAGCCTCCCAAGTAGCTTGGATTACAAACATGCGCCACCACACCTGGCTACTTTTGCATTTTTAGTAGAGACAGTGTTTCTCCATGTTGGTCAGGCTGGTTTTGAACTCCTGACCTCAGGTAATTCGCCCAACTTGGCCTCCCAAAGTGCTAAGATTACAGGCATGAGCCACTGTGCCTGGCTATATTTTTTAAATTAAATTTAAAATGAAAAGAATTGATGCTACAATCCACACATTTCTTCTTCCTCAGGGAAACCTCAATTCTATTCTTAGGATTTTTTAACTGATTGAATGAGATCCACCCAGATTATTTTTGGGGGGTGAGGAGGGGAGTAACAGGGTCTCACTCTGCCACCCAGGCTAGAGTGCAGTGGAGCCATCTCAGCTCACTACAACCTCTGCCTCCTGAGTAGCTGGGACTACAGGCACACACCACCACACCCAGCTAATTTTTGTATTTTTTTCTTTTTAATCAGAACCCTTGAGCCAAATTTTTGTGTTTTTTTAGTAGAGATTGGGTTTTGCCATGTTGCTCAGGTTGGTCTCAAACTCCTGGGCTCAAGAGATCCTCCTGCCTCCCAAAGTGTTCAGATTACTGGCATGACCCACTTTGCCCAGCCTCCACCCAGGTTATTGAGGATAATTTCTTTTACTTAACTCAATTGATAGTCGATGCTAATCACATCTATAAAATACCTTCTAGCAACACTGAGATTAGGTTTGACTGAATAATGTACTATAGCTTTGCCAAGATGACACAGGGAACTATCACAGATGGGCACTGGGCACCACCCATGTTCATGAACAGGAGGTCAAAGCTGCACTGCATTGTCCAGCCAACTCAATGGGCTGAAGCCATGCTGTCTTCCCTGCTGTGTTCTCATAGAGGTGGGGAGCAAGGCCACTCTCCTGACTTGACCAACGTACTTTCCCACGTGGACAAAGTGAAAGGGATAATTGCTTGTGGGCCTACATCTTATAAAGTTCGAATTGAAAACAGCTGTAGCTGAATGCAGTGGTTTACACCTATAATCCCAGCACTTTGGGAGGCTGAGGCAGGAGGATCGCTTGAGGCCAGGAGTTTGAGACCAACCAGCCTGGGCAACATGGCAAGGCCCTGTGTCTATAAAAAATTCAAGAATTAGCGAGGCATGGTGGTGCAAGCCTGTAGTCCCAGCTACTTAGGAGGGGGAAGCTGGAGAATCACTTGAGCCCAGGAGGTAGAGGCTGCAGTGAGCTCTGATCATACCACTACACTCCAGCCTGGGCAACAGAGTGAGACCTATCTCTCAAAAAAAGTTATATATAAATAAGAAAACAGCTTTCCAGATTTTATTCATATTTAGCCTAGAAACGGACAGCTCAGGCCAGGGGCATTGTGTTCCAGATGGCTGGGTTAGAAACTAGACCAGTAGGCCAGGCGTGGTGGCTCACACCTGTAATCCCAGCAGTTTGGGAGGCCAAGGCAGGTGGATCACTTGAGGTCAGGAGTTCGAGATCAGCCTGGCCAACATGGTGAAACACGATCTCTACTAAAAATGTAAAAATTAGCCAGCCATGGTGGGAGGTGCCTGTAATCCCAGCTACTCAGAAGGCTGAGGCAGGAGAATCACTTGAACCCAGGAGGCAGAGGTTGCAGTGAGCAGAGATCATGGTACTGTACTCCAGCCTGGGCAGCAAAGCAAGACTCCATCAAAAAAAAAAAAAAAAGAAAAGAAGAAAGAGAGAGAGAGCGAGGGAGGGAACGAAAGGAAAGGAAAAAGGAAAGGAAAACTAGACTGGTAGGAGGGACAGGCACCACCCCTATACTCTATCACCTGGGGCTTATTCTTGCATCAAATTTGTCTGCCTAAAGCTGTCTTCCCTTAGGATGCATTATTTCCCAGTGGCTTACACCCATAATCCCAGCACTTGGGGAGGATGTAGAGGGTGGATCACTTGACACCAGGAGTTTAAGACCAGCCTGGGCAACATAGTGGGACCACCCCCTCATCTCTACAAAAAAATACAGAAAATTAGCTGGGCATGTTGGTGGCAGGTACCTATAGTCTCAGCTACTTGGAAGGCTAAAGTTGGAGGATAGCTCGAGCCTGGGAGATTGAGGCTGCAGTGAGCTGCCTTGGCAACAGAGTGAGACCCTACCTCAAAGTAAATAAAGATGTATAATTAAGAGCTTGTGAATTGATACATCTCTCACATATAATTATTTGTTTTTCTGAAAGGAAGCCCAAGAAACTGTTTGCCTTTAGAAAAAGGGAAAGGTGGTATGGACAAAAGATTTTACTTTTCACTTAGCTTTTGTGATCTTGGGTTTCCATATATATATAAAATTTTGTGAAGTATCAACCAAGATGCCCTAACATAATTTAATGTAGTTTAATTAATTTCACATACCTAACTCACTTTATTTTGTTTTACTTATTTATCTGTTTCTGTGATAGAAACAGTTAAATAAGTGTCCCTCTGTCACCCAGGCTGGAGTGAAGTGGCATGATCTCAGCTCACTGCAACCTCTGCCTCCTGGGTTCAAGCAGTTCTCCTGCCTCAGCCTGGGATTACAGGCACACCTCACCATGCCCAGCTAATTTTTTTTTTCTTTTCTTTTTTTTTTTTTTTGGTAGACGTGGGATTTTACCTTGCTGGCCAGGCTGGTCTTAAGTGATCTAACCTGATTGCCCTCCCGAAATGCTGGGATTATGGGCATGAGCCACCACACCCAGTCCACTTAACTCACTTTAATTTAGTGCTTACTATATTAGAAATGCTTGTGGTAACTCTATGAGGGAAAAGTAAGATAGATAAGAATTGGGAGGAAAAAAAGTACATCTATCACTTTTGGCAGTCAATATATTTATATTCTAGAAAATCAAGCTAAAAATGACTTGACTTTGCCATGGAATTAGCAAGATTTCAGGTGGTAAGAGTCAACTGAATTAATATAAACTGGACTGAAGATGGTGACTCATGCCTATAATCCCAGCATTTTGGGAGGATTGCTTCAGCCCAGAAGTTTGAGACTGGCCTGGGCAACACAGCATGACCCCATTTCTTTCCATTTTTTTTTTTTAAGAGATTTGAAGTGATTTTACCTTTATTTCCTTCACTTTAAACCAATAATGAAATTCACAGTGATTTCTGGGGTAGGGGCAGAAGGAAGGCTGTATCAAAAATCATCGGGGCTGTGGCCCAGTCAGCCTGTGGAGGTGCAGATGGGGTGGGCCCTCACTGGGGCAGGTGGAGGAGCACAGACTGCCCCGCCGGCAGGTAGGTGATGTTCCGAGAGGTGAGAGCTGGTATGCGATGTCCTCTGCAGCTTCCAGCTTGTGCAACTCTATCAGGCCGTCCCCTGCAGTGGTCAGTGAGTTGGCAATCAGCTCAGCTGCCTTGGAGTCACCCTCAGCAGAGATGATGGCCGCCTTTTTCTGCTGCTCAGCCTTTTCCACCACAAATCTGGCCGTCACTGCTTCCTGCAGAGCCACCTGTTTGGCTTCCACCGCTTCTGTGAACTCCTTCCCGAAGGTCAGATGTGTCAAGGACACGACGTCCAGGATGAGCCCAAAGGTGGCTGCTCACTTCGTAAGGTCGTCACTCACCTGCCTAAAGACCAGCTCTCTCTGGGTGATTAGTTCTCCAGCATCAAAGCGAGCCACCACTGACTTGAGGATCTCAGTCGTGATATATGGCAGCACACGCTCATCATAGTCCCCTTGGATGTTGGTGGAGATGCGGGGAAGCTGGCCAGCGACGGGCCGGAAGAGCATGCGCAGTGATGTTGACAGTCTGTAAATCTTTGCTATCAGTGATGAGTGGCACATTATGTGGCTGAGAACGGCAGTCAAAGATAATTGGTTTTTGTACCCATGGGATGAGAAAGTGAGTCCCTTCCCCTACCACAATGTCCTGTACTCCACGGAATCGGTCAAAGATGACAGCTCTCTGCCCAGCATCCACATTATATAAGGCGGAGTTCACCACGCCTCCTGCAACAGCTAAGGCCAGGCCAAACTTGCCGATGGACTCAAATACTTTGGCAGCCATGTTTTCTTCTGCTGGACCCTCTCACATCCGCTTCCACTCTGACCTCCACATGAATTCCCCCAACCCCATTTCTTCAAAAAAAAGAAAAAGCCAGGTGTAGTGGCTCACATCTGTAGTGCAAGCTACTTGGGAGGCTGAGGTGAGAGGATCACTTGAGCTCAGGAGGTGGAGGTTGCAGTGAGCCAAGATTGTATCACTGCACTCCAGTCTCAGTGACAGAGTGAGATTCCGACTCTAAAATGTATTTTGTTTGTATGTATATTTATATATATACTTTTTTTTTTCTTGAGACAGTCTCGCTCTGTCACCCAGGCTGGAGTGCAGTGGTATGATCTCAGCTCACTGCAATCTCTGCCTCCTGGGTTCAAGCAATTCTCCTGCCTCAGCCTCCTGAGTGGCTGGGATTACAGGTGTGTGACACCATACCTGGGTAATTTTTTTTTTGAGTTGGAGTTTTGCTCTTGTTACCCAGGCTGGAGTGCAATGGCACAATCTCAGCTTGCTGCAACCTCCACCTCCCAGGTTCAAGTGATTCTCCTGCCTCAGCCTCCCAAATAGCTGAGATTACAGGCATGCACCACTGCACCTGGCTAATTTTGTATTTTCAGTAGAGACGGGGTTTCACCATGTTGGCCAGGCTGGTCTCAAACACCTGACCTCATGATCCGCCCACCTCGGCCTCCCAAAGTGCTAGGATCAGAGGCATGAGCCACTGCACCTGGCCTATATATATACTTTTACTAGCATATATATCTACATATATATATATGTATGTATATATGTGTATATATAGTATATATACTAGGAAAAGTATACATACACACATTTGACTAGTAAAAGTATATATATACACACACTTAGCAGTATATTATATATATATCTCCTCACCGATATATAAATGATATATATAGATATATATACTGGAAAAGTCAGTGAGTGGAAAACAATCCATTAACAATACTAAATAAAAACCGAACCAACAGGGAAACATTTAGGAATTAGCTTCACTTTCAACATGTAACCAGGACAACATAGTAAAGGTTGTTGCCTAGGTAGTAGAATTGACACGCCACACCCAAATGGCTCAAGCTGGTGTTGGAGATAAGAACTTAGAGGCCCCTCTCCCGCCTAGCAGACCGGGTTCTCTGTTTTCCCATTGCTTCCTTTAAACAGACTATCCAGGCATTTGCCCACGAACTTAAAGGGACTTTAAGCTCTGCTCTAAGTGATACCCTATTTGTTGCAAGTGCAACTAGCTGGGGCCAGGGTTGCAGGCAGTAAATGAATTAACCAATACAGCTGTAGGTAAAGAAAGGCAGACTTAACTGCTCTTCCTCTTTCCCTAAGCAGCCTGAGGTCGTCTGTGAAAATGGTTCCCTATTCATTTGACCTGGAGAACCCCGCAAAATCATGCAAATCAAGAGGTTCCAATCTTCACATTCCCTTTAAGAACACTCATGAAACTGCCCAGGCCATCAAGGATATGCACATACAAAAAGCCACAAAGTATCTGAAAGATGTTACTTTATGGAAACGGTGCGTCCCATTCCAACGTTACAGTGCTGGAGCTGGCCGGTATGCCCAGGCCAAACGGGCTGGACACAAGGTCAGTGGCTCAAAAAGAGTGCTGAATTTTTGCTGCACATGCTTAAAAATGCAGAGAGTCATGCTGAATTTAAGGGTTTAGATGTAGATTCTTTGGCCGTTGAGCATATCCAAGTGAACAAACCACCTAAGATGCGCAGCCAGACCTACAGAGCTCGTGATCGGCTTAACCCTTACATGAATGAGCTCTCCCTGCCACACTGAGATGATCCTTACTGAAAAAGAACAGATTGTTCCTAAATCAGAAGAAGAGGTTGCCCAGAAGAAAAAGATATCGTAGGCCAGGTGTGGTGGGTCACACCTATAATCTTAGCACTTTGGGCGGCTGAGGCAGGTGGATCACCAGGTCAGGAGATCAAGACCGTCCTGGCCAACATAGTGAAACCCAGTCTCTACTAAAAATATAAAAATTAGCCAGGTGTGGTAGTGGGTGCCTGCAGTCCCAGCTACTCAGGAGGCTGAGGCAAGAGAATCCCTTGAACCCAGGAGGCAAGGGTTGGAGTGAGCCAAGATTGCACCACTGCACTCCAGCCTGGGCAACAGAGCGAGACTCCATCTCAAAAAAAAGAAAAAGATAGGCCGGGCGTGGTGGCTCACGCCTGTAATCCAAGCACTTTGGAGGCCAAGGCGGGTGGACCACCTGAGGTCGGGAGTTCAAGACCAGCCTGACCAATATGGTGAAACCCCGTCTTAAAAAAAAAAAAGAAAAAGATATCCCAGAAGAAACTGAAGAAACAAAAATGAATGACATGGGAGTAAATTCAGCATTAAAATAAATGCAATTAAAAAGTTAAAAAAAAAAAGGCAGATTTATTAGAGAAAGCGTGAAAATACATTGCAAGGGAGCAGAGAAGGGACTGTCTATCAAGAGGCAGGGGCTAGAGGGAGGTTTTATAGGGTCTTGCTGGAGGGGACAGGTTGTGATCCTGGGGCTACGTGCGGAACAGGTTGTTGTGCCCACAAGTTTGTGATTAGCGCTTTCTCAGAACAATTGTTCAGTGTTCTCCCCAACCTGGGACCCCATCCTCATATCACTAACTTATCAGGACTCCACGCTATTCTCTTATATACACCACTAGTTGCCTCTCTCACTCTCTGTTTGACTCTTCATTTCTGCCTTGCCTGACCTGAGGACAGAGGACGACACACCTGACTCATGGCGCCCTCCCTGTCCAGGATCTGTAAGTAATAAACCTTTGATCATATTTCCTACTATGGTGGATTGAATTTGTGCCTTTCATCTGAAGAACCAGGGGCTACCTAGGTTTTCCAGGGCACTGGGAAGAACACAAGGCTGGGCTTTCAGCATCAGAGAGCAATGGTCAGACATTCATAAACTGAACACACACCAGACAACTGCTACAATGGCGTCTGCTAGTATAAACACATTTCCCATGTGAATGAGCCCCTGGGCACAGGTTGGACAACTAAGCATTAGCCCTTCCACCAAGTTAAAGAAGTACCCCACGAGAGGCGCACTGTAGACACCCATGCCCAGCTCCCTTCCTTTCCCATTAGGGCAGGGTTGCTAGCTGCTCTGGTGCTGAAACCCCAGTTTAGCTGGGGGCTCTCAAAGCAGGCACATAAGAGCCATTCAATGAAAATAAATGTTTCTTGGCTGGGCGCAGAGGCTCATGCCTGTAATCCCAGCACTTTGAGAGGCTGAGACGGGAGGATCACTTGGGACCAGGAGTTTAAGACCAGCCTGGCCAACATGGTGAAACCCTGTCTCTACTAGAAATTTGAAAATTAGCTGGGTGTGGTGGCGCATGCCTGTAATCCCAACTACTCGGGAAACTAAGGCATGAGAATCGCTTGAACCCAGGAGGCAGAGGATGCAGTGAGCCAAGATGGCACCACTGTACTTCAGCCTGGGCAACAGACTGAGACTCTGTCTCAATAAAAAAAAGAGAAGAAATGTTTCCCAAAAGAGAAATAACAGAGCCATTCTAAAACAATACTGACTTGGAAGATTGGGTGTGTAATTGAGACCTTAATTCTTGAAATAAATAGAGCCCCCGGGTGCAGTGGCTCACGCCTGTAATCTTAGCACTTTGGGAGGCCGAGGCGGGCGGATCATGAGCCCAAGACATCGAGACTATCCTGGCCAACATGGTGAAACCTCGTCTCTACTAAAAATACAAAAATTAGCTACGGTGGCACGCACCTGTAGTCCCAGCTACTCAGGAGGCTGAGGCCAAAGAATTGCTTGAACCCAAGAGGCAGACGTTGCAGTGAGCCAAGATCACGCCACAGCACTCCATCCTGGTGACAAAGCGAGACTCCACTCAAAAAACAAAACAAAAGAAATAATATAGAGCCACATTATTTTCACATTTTTTTAAAGTAGCAGAAGCTTTTTTCTTTTTTGAGACAGTGTCTCACTCTGTCACCCAGATAGAGTGCAGTGGCTCGATCTCAGCTCACTGCAACCCCCGCCTCCCAGGTTCAAGCAATTCTTCTGCCTCAGCCTCTCAAGTATCTGGGACTACAAGCGCGCTCCACCATGCCTGGATAATTTTTGTATTTTTAATAGATACAGAGTTTCACCATATTGGCCAGGCTGGTCTTGAACTCCTGACCTTGTGATCCGCCCACGTCTGCCTCCCATAGCATTGGGATTACAGGCATGAGCCACCGTGCCCGGCCCAGGCATAAGCTTTTTTCATGTGAAATTCTTCCTTTTGAGAGGCTTTATGTATAGGACAGATGCTGTTCTATATATATATAAAGTGCAATTGCTTTTGCGCAAATTAAAAGAAAATGGTATATATACATAAACACATTTGTTTATTTGTTGATATATGATAGGAAAGTTTCTGGGGGGATACATAAGCCATTGTTTTATTTTATACGTTTGTGTACTGTTTAAATTACTTAACCCTTCAAATACCAGAAAAAGTCATCATTGTTGATCATCTGGGGCCAATAGAACCTTCACATTTTAAAAATATTTCCTGTAAAGCAATTTATAATAGTAAGAATAAGACCAAGTGCAGTGGCTTACGCCTGTAATCCCAACACTTTGGGAGACTGAGGTGGGTGGATAACAAGGTCAGGAGTTCAAGACCAGCCTGCCCAATATGGTGAAACCCCATCTCTACTAAAAATACAAACATTAGCCGGGCGTGGTGGCAGGCACCTGTAATCCCAGCTACTCGGGAGACTTAGGCAGAGGATTGCTTGAACCTGGGTGGCGAAGGTTGCAGTGAGCCAAGATCGCGCCACTGCATTCCAGCCTAGGTGACAGAGCGAGACTCCACCTCAAAAAATATATAATAGTAAGAATAAGGGACAGTGCAAAACAACTTTATTAGAAACTTTAACAAGAATGCTTTAGCTCACTATTGGGTCAATATATAGACATGGTGTTATTTTTCCTATGTTAAAACCTCTCTTTTGATCCATCCCACAAGTCCCTCCTATTTCTGCCCCCATTTCTGTACTCTTCTTATTTCTTTCTTTTTTTTTTTTTTTTTTTTTTCTTTCTGAGAGGGGTTCTTTGTCTGTCACCCAGGCTGGAGTGCAATGGTGTGATCATAGCTTGCTACACCCTCAATGTCCTGGGCTTAAGTGATCCTCCCACTTCAGCCTCCCAAGTAGCTGGGACTATAAGTGCATGCCACCCCATGCTTGGCTAATTATTTATTTTTTAAAATTTTATTAACTTGGAACAATTCTAAGATGCTTGGCTAATTTTTTTTAAAATGTTTTTTTAGTCTGGGCACTTGTGCGTGTAATCCCAGCACTTTGGGAGCCCAAGGCGGGCAGATCACTTGAGGTCAGTCTGTCACCCAGACTGGAGTGCAGTGGCACGATCTCGGCTCACTGCAACCTCTGTCTCCCAGGTTTAAGAGATTCCCCTACCTCAGCCTCCCAAGTAGCTGGGACTACAGGTGCACACCACCACGCCTGGCTAATTCTGTATTTTTAGTAGATACGGGGCTTCACCATGTTGGCCAGGCTGGACTCGCACTCCTGACCTCAAGTGGTCCGCCCACCTTGGCCTCCCAAAGTGCTGGGATTACAGGCGTGAGCCACCATGCCCAGCCTGTTTCATAATCTTAAAAAAAAAAAATCTTTAAAGGGCACTCATTTTTCTTCAGCTGATAATGTACAAAAGACTGCATTGACATGGTTAAATTCCCAGGCCCCTCAGTTCTTTAGGGATGGGCTACATGGCTGGTATCATCACTTACAGAAGTGTCTTGAACTTGATGGAGGTTATGTTGAAAAGTAAGTTTTATGTTTTTTTAACTTTTAATTCCATTTCCCACAAACTTTTTGAAGTCTTCTCATATCATCTGCCTTTTGGAGATAAGAAACTAAGGCACAGCTGGTTAAGGATATTGCTCAAGGTCACACAGCTAGTAATATGCAGACCAGATTTTGGACCCAGGAAATCTGGCCTCAGAGCCTCTGCTCTCAACCTATGTGCTATACTAACTCTCATGATAAGAAGGAAATATCGCCCAGGCACAGTGTCTCATTCCCGTAATCTCAGCAATTTGGGAGGCTGGGATGGGAGGATCTCTTGAGCCCAGGAGTTCAAGACCAGCCTTAGCAACATAGGGAGACCCGGTCTCTACACAAAATCAAAAAATGAGGCATGCCGGGATTACACCTGTAATCCCAGCACTTTGGGAGGCCAAGACAGGTGGATCACTTGAGGTCAGGAGTTTGACACCAGCCTGGCCAACATGGTGAAACCCCATCTCTACTAAAAACATAAAAATTAGCCAGGCATGGTGGCACACACCTGTAGTCCCAGCTACACAGGAAGTTGAGGCACAAGAATTGCTTGAACATGACCTTGAGATATTTAATCAGTGTTAGATAAAAGAAAGAAAATAAGAACACGAGAAGGGAAAGCTGCAGTGAGCTGGGATTACACCACTGCACTCCAGCCTGGGTGACAGAACAAGACTCTGTCTCAAAAAAAAAAATAAATAAAATACAGCAATGTTAAGGTGTTGTGCTTAAAAACATACATTACAAAAACAAAAGCTGGGATGTTATTTTAGAGAGCAGTGTAGAAATACTTTTCACAAAATATTAAATATTTTTCTCTCTTGACTCATGTATTGGTCAGAACTCCTTTGGTTGCAAGTAACAGAAATCCAACATAGATTGACTATGGAAAAAAATTATTACCTTAAAGAATTATTTGATCCTGGGCTGGGTGCAGTGGCTCACGCCTGTAATCCCAGAACTTTGGGAGGCCGAGGTGGGTGGATCATTTGAGGTCAGGAGTTCAAGACCAGACTGGCCAACATGGTGAAGCCCCATCTCTACTAAAAATACCAAAAAATATTAGCTGAGCATGGTGGCATGCACCTGTAGTTGCAGCTACTCAGGAAGCTGAGACAGGAGAATCCCTTGAGCCCAGGAGGTGGAGGCTGCAGAGAGCCAAGATCGTGCCACTGCACTTCGGCCTGGGCAACACAGCATGACTCCGTCTCACAAATAAAACAAAAACAAGGCACACCAGAGCCATAAAATGTAGGGGCAGGGGCTGTTCCCAATGGAAAGGCATGTGGGTCAGACAATAAAAGAGCAGATAAACAACCCACTTATCTCGAGTTTGGGAATCAGTCCAAAGGAAATAATCCAAAAGGAAACTAAATTATTTTAAATAAAGATGCTCATTGCAGAGCTATTTATAATAGCAACAGGTTGGAAATGTCCCAAAAGCTCAAAACGTGACTGTGATAAAGCAAAGTATAGTCGATCAGTATAATGGATCCATGGATACGTGGAACTGTATATTGGAAACCCTGCCGAATGACAGACGCCAAGCACAAAAGGACGTAGTCCTCCCCTTACCCCTTACAAAGTCGCTGGGGGTTGGGCCCCCCGGCAGCTGAATTGAAGAGTGGAATCCTCAGAACTGGGGGCCTGAATCAGGGAGTTCTTGGGAGGAAACTGAGCCAAAAGTTGTTCAGCAAACTGGGGTTCACATTCATGAGAAGAAAGGAAGGGACATGGGATCAAGGTTTTGAACCAGGGAGAGAAGACAAAACTTTGATCAGGTGACCATCAAATTGAGAGGCAGGGAGGGTGCTTGGGCTGACTTTTGAGGGTGGCTGGGCTGGCTAAGTAAAGGATCGGAACTGGGGCAGGAACCAAATCCTTCTAAGTCCTCCTCTAGGCAGGGCAGAGCATCCCTTCACTCACCTGGTAAAATGCCTTTTGTTTGTTCGTTTTTTAAAACGGCATCTCTCTGTCATCGATGTTGGAGTGCAGTGGCGTGATCTTGGCTCACTGCAACTTCCACCTCCTAGGTTCAAGTAATTCTTCTGCCTCAGCCTCAAATCCTGTAGCTGGAATTACAGGCACATGCCACCACACCCAGCTAATTTTTGTATTTTTAGTAGAGACAGGGTTTCACCATGTTTGCCAGGCTAGTCTCGAACTCCTGACCTGAGGTGATCCACCTGCCTCGACCTCCCAAAGTGCTGGGATTACAGGCATGTGCCACTG
>CAUYLG010051677.1:0-27159 GCA_963573385.1 Cacajao melanocephalus | reverse complement strand
TGTCTAGGAGTTGCTCTACTTGAGGAATATCTTTGTGGTGTTCTCTGGATTACCTGGAGTTGAGTATTGTCCTGGCTTACTAGGTTAGGAAAATTTTCCTGGATAATATCCTGAAGAATATTTTCCACCTTGGATTCATTCTCTTCATGACATTCAGGTACACCTATCAGTCATAAATTAGGTCTTTTCACATAGTCCCATATTTCTTGGAGACTTTGCTCATTCCTTTTTACTCTTTCTCCTCAAATCTTCTCATTTCATTTCATTAAGTTGGTCTTTGACCTCTAATATCCTTTCTTCTGCTTGATCAATTTGACTGTTAAAACCTGTGCATACTTTGCGAGGTTCTCGTATTGTGTTCTTCAGTTCCATTAATTCACTTATATTCCTCTCTAAATTGTCTATTCTCGTTAGCATTTCGTCAAACCTTTTTTCAAGGTTCTTAGTTTCTTTACATTGGGCTAGAACATGTTCTTTTAGCTCAGAAAAGTTTCTTCTTATTCACCTTCTGAAGCCTAATTCTGTTAATGGATCACACTCATTTTCCATCAGGCCTTGTTCCCTTGTTGTTGAGAAACTATGATCCCCTGTAGAAGGAGAGGCATTCTGGTTTTGAGTATTCTCAGCCTTTTTAGCTGGTTTCTTCCCATCATTGTAAGTTTATCCACCTGTTGTTTGTAATTGCCAACTTTCAAATTAGGTCTCTGAGTGGACGTCCAACTTGTTGATTCCCAGCGCCAAAATCTGAGCAACCCACTGCGCCTACTAAAACAGCGGCATTAAGATTCGTGGTGCTTTTCTGTCCAGGAATCTCCGGTCTGGCTTCCCTCTTGAATCCCTTTTTCAATCAAGTAAATAGGCAACTCTGCCTTCCCGAAACTCCAAACGTTGACCAAAAGGGGAATCAGTCCTGTTTACTCTGCATCGAGAACCGCCGCGCCAGGGCGCCGGCAAAACCGCCACGCCGGCCACAAGAGTCGCGCTGGCGACTCATGGGGCTCCTCTGCTGGGAATCTCCTGGTCCGTAGGCAACAAAAATTCATCTGTAAGTGTGGTGTCCTCTCTTTCTGTGCGCTTTCTCTGGGAGCTACAATCCTGAGCTGCTAGTAGTCAGCCATCTTGGATCTCTTCCTGAAAAATATTTTTAAAAGATAAACCACAATTGTCTTCTTATTCTTTTAGGTCAGCTCCACATTTATAAACTTTATCTTTTCATTGAGTCTTAAAGTTGGTGTAGTGAGATTCTATTATAGAGAATATTTAGCTAATATGCTAACATGCTGGTTTTCAAACATTTTTATTTACTAAACAAAACAAAGAAGGTTAGTTTATAAAATAGGTAAATGCTGAGGATGAGGAAGGGAAAACAGCTCAAGAAAAATAGATGCAAGTAGCCCTCCTATGAACAGTAAGTAAATAGATTTGTGCTCTGGGTTAAATACACCTGGATTTGACTCCCTGCTCTGTTGCCTAACACAGATAGACACCTGGGACATAGTGCTTATACTCTATGTCTCAGCTTGCTTCTATAGAAAATGCAAATATTAATATCTACTTTTGGGTTTTTGTAACAATCAAATGAAATAATTTATGTAAAGTATTATTAATGATGTGAGACCATTTTACCCTTGCTTCTCCCTTTTCTGTTCTATTAATTTTGCCTTTACATTATGCTGTTTTGTATTGTTAAATGGCTTTCAACTATGCTATAAATTCATTGAGGGCAGATAAGGTGTCTGAGACTTACTTATAATTTGTTCAGCCCTTTGTACAGAGCTCTGAACATCTAAATGCAGTAGACCCTCCAATTACTGAGAGATATCCAGTATGCAATGGCAATGGAAGAGAAAAGTGCCACCAACATTTGTCCATGGGCTACTTACTGCCATTTCTGTTATAAAGGCTCATGCTTTATCTGTGGTCCGTACTCTGTGGCTTTCTGAAACAGCAGTCGTAAGGTTTAGCCACATCAAAAGACCAAGAAAGGTTTTTTTCTCTAAATAGAAACTGTAACTTGGTTTGATGCTCTCATTATACTTTACAGTGGTTCTCAAAGTGAAATCTCTGGATGAGCAGGATCAGCATGACCTGCAGAACAGTTAGAAATACAAATTTTCAGGCACCACCCTGACCTATTAAATCAGAAATCTCATATCACAAGCCTTCCAAGTGATTCTGATGCATTCTAAATTTTGAGACCACTGGCCTAAAACAATGTCCTTGTTTCTCCTTCCTAATTATCAGGGTCCTGACTAGTATCGATGATGTTCTTAAGGGGATATCTTATCAGATGTAGATAATGGGATAGCAGTGTAACTAGTAATAGTTACGTAATGAACACAGAGTATAGAATTTTTCAAAGCATGTTTAATGAGTTAGTAATTCAAAGTTAATAAGCACTGTTTAAAAAAATAAAAGGTATTACTTAGGCAAATAAGTTTAGATAGAGTAACTAGATTAAAAAAAAATTCTACCCTGAGAAATTTTCAATTTTTTAAACATGTTCAAAAACATTCCAAATCTTCACAATTTCTTCAAATTTATTTGAAACCACCATTTCAAATAAAAATTTATTTTTGCTGATTCAAAGACCTCTTTTTGTGGTTGTATTTCCCACATCTGAATTTTGTTATAACTTGTTACCAAAGGTGTTTGATGTTACATTATGTTTAGTTGGAACCTTTCAAAATTATTAGTCCAGTGGTTCCCAACTGGAGCAATTTTGACCCCAGGAATGTTTGGCAATGTCTGGAGACATTTTTGCTTATCACAGCTGGCAGGGAGCTGCTACTCGTACATAGTGATTAGAGACTAGGGATGCTGCTAACCATCCTACAATGCACAGAACAGCCCCCACAACAAATAATTATTCAGCTCAAAATGTCGATAATGTTGAGGGTTGAGAAATCCTTTATGAGTTCAAGTATTAGTGAGCATAGTAAGTACTTTCAGTGTACTTACCTGCATGTTGAATACAGATTGTCATGCAGACTTGTCTTTTTTAATAGTCATAATTCCAATACTTACTATATTGCTTGACAGAATAAAGGCATCCAATAAGAGCATATTGAATGAGTGAATTAATAAAATAATTAATCATTGAGAGAAACATAACTATCATGAATGAAATTAACAGCAAACCTTGGAAGTCAATGTAAAAACCACATCATTTAACACAGCAAGTGAAATCCATATTGAGGAAGGCTTTGAGGAAGGAAGACTGCAACTGATCTTGACTGATCAGAGCAGATGGGGGAGAGCAGAGAGCAGTAAAGCCAGGGGGATATGACAGACCATGCAGAGAACGGGGCACATCAGGGGCTGTCACATGTCTTGTAGGTCAATGCCTCGCAGCTTCACTCATGTGAATCTACCTACAGGTTCTACTCTCCTTCTTGGATCCTGTCCCTCTCAGGACAGGTAGCATGTGGCAGAAATTATTAACTGGTGGTCTAAAAGCCACAAGGTTTTGTTTGCCATCCCAGAATTTTATTTGCCTGTTTGATCATTTTTAGGAACTTTGTTTTCTTAACTATTTTTATGATATAAATAACCATCCATTAATTTTAAAAAAATTTAAATATACAATGTTTGTACATGTTTTTGAGGCTCATGTGATATTTTGTAATATGCATATAATGTATAATGATCAAGTCAGTGTATAAAGGGTATTTATCACCTTGAGCATTTATCATTTTTATGTGTTGGAAACATTTCAAGTCCTCTCTTCTAGCTATTTTGAAACATACAGTATATTGTTATTAACCAGTCACCCTGCTCTGCTATTGAACATTAAAACGTTTTTCTTCTATGTGTATGTTTGTATACATTAGCCAAACACTCTGTATCCCTCCTCCTCCACACACACCCTTCCCAGCCTATGGTAATTATCATTCTACACTCTACCTACATGATATCAACTTCTTGTAGCTTCCACATGTGAGTGAGAACATGCAGTGTTTGTCTTTCTGTGCCTGTCTTATTTCATTGAACATAATGACCTCCACTTCCATCCATGTTTCTCCAAACAACACGATTTCATTCTTTTTTTATGGCAGAATAGTATTCCATTGTGTACCACATTCCATACCACATTTTCTTTATCCATTTATCTGTTGATGAACACTTAGGTTGATTCCATAACTTCTATTATGAATAACACTATAATAAACATGGGGTGGGGGGATATATTCATTTGGTATACTGATTTATTTTCCTTTGGATAAATATCAAGGAGAGATATTGTTGGATCATCTGGTAGATCTATTTTTAGTTTTTTGAGAAATCTCCATACTGTTTTCCATAATGGCTATGCTAATTTCATTCCCACCAATAGTGTATGAGTTCCCGTTTCTCTGTATTCTTGCCAGCATCTGTTTTTTGCATTTTCACTAACAGCCATTCTAACTGAGGTAAAAACGTATCTCATTGTGAGTTTGATTTGCATTTCCCTTATGACTAGTGATGCTGAACATTTTAAAAATATGCCTATTGACTATTTGTATGTCAACACTTTGAGAAATGTCTATTCATATCCTTCCCATTTTTTTTTTAAACAGGACTATTTGTTTTTCTGTTGTTGAATTTGAGTTTCTTGTGTATTTTGGATATTAGTCTCCTGTCAAATCAATAATTTACAAATATTTTCTCCCATTCAGCAGGTTGTCTCTTTACCCTGTTGTTTTCTTTGCTGTGCAGAAGCTTTTTAATTTAATGTAGTCCTATTTCCCATTTTTGTTTCTGTTGGCTATGCTTTTGAGATCTTAGCCATAACTTTTTTGCCTATTCCAATGTTCTGTAGTGTTTCTTTCATGTTTTCTTCCAGTAGTTTTATAGTTTTCAGTCTTATGTGGTCTCTGATCCACTTTGAGTTGATTTTTTTATATGGTGAGAGAGAGGGGGGCCTAGTTTTATTCTGCATATGGTTATTAAGTTTTTCTAGCATCGCTTATTGAAGAGGGTATTTTTTCTTCAATATATATTCTTAGTGCCTTTGCAGAAAATCAGTTGGCTATGAATACGTGGATTTATTTCTGTGTTCTCTATTCTGTTCCATTAGTTTACGTATCTGTTTTTATACCAATACCATGCTGTTTTGGTTACTGTAGCCTTGTAATATATTTTGAAGTCAGATAGTATGATAGCTTTGGCTTTGTTCTCTTTGCTTAAAATTGCTTTGGCTATTCAGGCTATTTTGGTTCTATAAATATTTTAGAATTTTTTTTCAATTTCTGTAAAAAATTACATTGGTATTTTGATAAGGGTTGCATTGAATCTGTAGATGGCCTTGGGAAGTATGGTCATTTTAACAAGATTAATTCTTCTGATTCATGACCATGGGATGCTTTTGCTTTGTCTGTGTCCTCTGCAATTTATTTCATCACTGTTTTGTAGTTTTCCTTGAAAAGGTCTTTTACCTCCTTGGTAAAATTTATTAATAGGTATTTTATTATTTTTTTGTGGCTATCATAAATAGGATTGCTTCTTGATTTCTTTTTCAGCTATTTCAGTATTTGTGTATAGAAATGCTACTGATTGTTGTATGCTATTTGTATCATACAACTTTACTAAATTCGCTGATCATATTCTAAGAGTTTTTTTTGGTGAGGTCTTTAGGTATTTCTAAATATAAGATTATACCGTCAGCAAAAAGGGACAGTTTGAATTCCTCTTTTCCAATTTCAATGCTTTTCTCTTGCCTCATTACTCTGGCTAGGACTTCCAGTACTATATTGAGTAGGATTGAAGAAAATAGGCATCCCTGTCTGGTTACAGTTCATAGAGGAAAGGCTTTCAGTTTTCCCCCCTCCAATATGATGTTAGCTGTTTGTCATAGACGGTCTTTATTATATTGAGGTATATTCTTTATATGTCTAGTTTGTTGACAGTTTTTATCATGAAAGAGTGTTGAATTTTATCAAATAATTTTGCTACAGCTATTGAGATGATTGTATGATTTTTGTCCTTCATGATGTTGATGTACTGTATTATGCTCATTGATTTGCATATGTTGAACCATCTTTGCATCCCTGGGATAAATTCCACTTGCTCATGATGTATTATCTTTTTGATGTCCTGTTGGACTCAACTTGCTAGTATTTTTGAATCTATGTTCATCAGGGATATTGGCCTGTAGTTTGCCTTTTTTGTCATGTCCTCATCTTATTTTGGTATCAGAGTATTATGGGCCTCATAAAACAAGTTAGGGAGAATTTAATCCTCTTCAATTTTATTGAAATAGTTTGAGGAGAATTGGTGTTTTTTAATTACTGGTATTCACTTCATTTTTCTTAAATCTTTGATACCTGTTTATTGTCTTTCTTCTATTACACAAGAAACTTGCTAGCAGATAATAACATGAATGGATGAGCAGAAGAAAGCAGTTGTGGAAAAATGTCAAAGCAATAGATTATCTAATGATACTAATAACTAATATTTAATAATGCTTATGGTGTGGTACTTGGATGTTCTAAGCACTTTTCATGGATTAATTTATGCTTTATGCTTGCTTTCAGCAGGATCCTGAAATGACACAACACTATTTTTATCCTCAGCTAATAATAAGTCTATACATTTGACAGTATGCATGCATGTGGTTTTTTTTGTAGCAGTAACCTGTGGATGTGATTTTGTTTTATATACACATACAATTATTTTTTCTAACTTTAAAAATCATTCCTAGTTAATATACAAGAACAGCACTACCTAGTATGGTAGCCACCAGCCACATGTGGTTATTGAACATTTGGGGCCAAATCTGCTCACACTTGTAATCCCAGCATTTTGGGAAGCCAAGGTGGGAGGATCATCTAAGCCCAGAAGTTTGAGGCCAGCCTGGGCAACATAGTGATGCCCCCTGTCTTCCCAAATAAAAAACTTATTTGTTTAAAATCGAGATATGATCAGTGTGAAATGAGATGTGCTGTAAGAGCAAAATACACATAAGATTTTGTAGACAATATTTTTAAAAGAATGTAAATACTTCTCTTTCCTTCCTTCCTTCCTTCCTTCTTTTTTGCTTCTTTCTTTCCTTCTTTCTTCCTTTCTTTCTTTCTTTCTTTTCAGGTTCTCACTCTGTTACCCAGGCTGGAGTGCAGTGGTGCAATCATGGCTCACTGCAGCCTCCACATCCTGTGCTCAAATGATCCCTCTGCCTCAGCCTCCTGAGTAGCTAGGACTACAGGCTTGCACCACCATGCCTGGCTAATTTTTGTATTTTTAGTAGAGACAGGGTTTCACCATTTTGTCCAAGCCCATCTCAACCTCTAAGGCTCAAGCAATCTGCCCACCTTGGCCTTCCAAAGTGCTGAGATTACAGGTGTGAGCCACTGTAACTGGCCATATAATACCTCTTCATTATTTGTGATTGATTAGATGTTGCGTTTTTTTCCTTTTTTGTGGTGGGGAACAGGGTCTGGGTCTGTTGCCCAGGTTGGAATATTGGTCACTGCAGACTCTATCTCCTGGGCTCAAGCCAACCTCCCACCTCAGCCTCTCAAGTAGCTGGGACTACAGGACATGTCACCATGTCCAGCTAAATTTTGTATTTTTTGTAGAGATAGGGTTTTGCCATGTTGCCCAGGCTAGTCTCAAAGACCTGAGCTCAAACAATCCACCTGCCTTGGCCTCCCAAAGTGCTGGTATTATAAGTGTGAGCCACTGTTCCTGGCCTGATTACATAACTTTTAATTTTTTTGAGAATTGATATTAATTCTTTAAGTTTGGTAGAATTTGTCAGCAAAGCCATCTGGTTCTTGACTTTGATTTGTTGAGAAATTTTTGTTATTGATTCAGTCTCATTCCTCGTTATTGGTCTATTCAGCTTTTCTATTTTTTCTTGGTTTAATCTTGGTAGGTTGTATGTATCCAGGAATTTATCCATTTCCTCCAGGTTGTCCAGTTTGTTAGCATATATTTTATAATTGTCTCAAATGATCTTTGTGTTTTTGTGTATCATTTGTAATGTCTCCTTTTTCATTCCTCATTTTGTTTATTTGGGTCTTCTCTTTTTTTTTCTTGGTTAGTCTATCTAGTGATTTATCAATTTTACCTTTTCAGAAACCAACTTTACGTTTCATTGATTCTCTGTGTTGTTAGTCTTTATTTCATTTAGTTCTACTCTGATCATTATTATATTTTTCCTTCTACTAATTTGGGCTTGGTTTGTTCTTGCTTTTCTGATTTCTTAAGATGCATTGTTAGATTGTTTACTTAATGTTTTTATACTTTTAATATTTGTATTTTAAAATTTATTTTGTAGAGATAGGTCTCACTATGTTACCCAGGCTGGTCTCAAACTCGTGGCCTTTGGCAGTCCTCCTGCCTGTCTCCCAAAGTATTGCGATTACAGGTGTTAGCCACTGCATCCAGCCAAAATCTTTCTACATTTTTGACGTAGGCATTTATTTCTATTGCTATAAACTTCCCGCTTAGCATTGCTTTTGCTATGTCCCATATCTTTTAATATATTGTATTTCCATTTTCATTTGTTTCAATTTTTTTTTAAATTTTTTTCTTAATTTTTTCATTTACCCAGTGGTCATCCAGGAACATGTTGTTTAATTTCCCTGTTTGTGTGTAGCTTCCAAAGTTCCTCTTGTTATTGATTTCCTATTTTATTCCATTGTGGTCTGAGATGATACTTGGTATGATTTTGATTTTTAAAATATTGTTGAGACATTTTGTTGCCTTTCATATGGTCTATCCTAGAGAATATTCTATAAGCTAAAGAGAAAAATGTGTATTCTGCAGCTATTGGATAAAATGTTCTGTAGATTTTCTTAGGTCCATTTGGTCTAAAGTGTAGTTTAAATCCAATGTTTCTTTGCTAATTCTTTGTATAGATGATGTGTCTAATGCTGAGTGTGTAGTGTTGAAGTCTCCAGCTGTTATTGTATTGGAGTCTGTCTCTCTCTTTAGATGTTATATTTGCTTTATATATCTGGGTACTCCATTTTTGTGTACATATATATTTAGAATCATTATATCCTCTTAATGAATTGATTCCTTTATCAATATATAATGACCTTCTTTGTATCTTTTTTCTGTTTTTGACTTAAAGTCTGTTTTATATAACTACTCCTGCTTACTTCTGGTTTCTATTTCCATGGAATGTCTTTTTTTTTAATCCCTTTATTTTCTGTCTATATGTGTCTTTACAGGTAAAATGAATTTCCTGTGGGCAACATATAGTGGCCATATTTTTCTTTATCCATTCCTCCAATCTACATTTATTATTATTATTATTATTATTATTGAGACAGAGTCTTTCTTTGTTACCCAGGCTAGACTACACTGGTGCAATGATAGCTCACTACAACTTCAAACTCCATGGCTCAACTGATCCTCCCTCCTTGGCCTCCAAAGGTGCATGCCACCATGCCTGGCTAATTCAGCAAGTCTATATCTTTTAAGTGTAAAATTTAATCTGTTTACATTCAAGTTTTTATTGACATATGGGAACTTATTCTTGTCATTTTGTTCATTGTTTTCTGATTGTTCTGCATTCTCTTCTTTTCTCTCTTATTGTTTATCATTTTGGTTTGGTGGTTTTTTGTGGTAATAACATTTGAGTTTTTTCTCTTCCTCATTTGTGTGTTTGCTCTGCCAGTGAATTTTATATTTTCATGATGGTAAATATCTTTTTGCTTTCAGGTGTGAGACTTCTTTAAGCATTTGTTGTAGGGCTGGTCTAATGGTGATGATTTCCCTCAGTTTTTGCTTGTCTGGGAAATACTTTATTTTTTCCTTCATTTATGCATGATAACTGCTGAGTATAGAATTCTCGGCTTGCAGCAATTTTCTTTTAACACTTAGAATATGTCACCCTATTTTCTCCTGGCCTATTACATTTCTGCAGAGAAAACTGTAGTCTGATGTGGAAGGTAGGTAGTTTCCTATGTTTAACTACATGCTTTTCTCTTTTCTGTTTTGAGAATTCTCTTTTTGCCCTTGACTTTTGACAGTTTGACTACAATGTGCCATGGATAAGACATTTTGAGTTGCATCTATTTGGGATTCTCTGAGTTTCCTACAACTGGATATCTAAATGTCTTGCTATATCTGGGAAGTTTTCATCTAGATGTCTAAATGTCTTGCTATATTTGGGAAGTTTTCAGCTATTGTTTTAAATTGGTAGTCTATGTCTTTGGGCTTTTTACCTTCCCAAATACCCAAAATTTAAATAGTTACCTTATGGTGTCCCATATGTAATGTAGGCTTTGTTCCTTTTTAATTTTTCTTTATTTTTTTTCTGACAGGGTTATTTTAAAAGACTTCAAGTTCTGAATTTTTTCTCTTGCTTGAGCTAATCTATTGTTGAAACTTTCAAATATATTTTCAATTTTATTCATTAAATTCTTCAGTTCCATGATTTCTGTTGGGTTCTTTTTTTATGGTATGTATCTCTTTGGTGAAGTTCTCATTCTTATCTTGAATTGCTTTTCTGATTTCTTTGTATTACTTGGCTATTTTCTCTTGTATCTCACTGAGGTTCTTAAATATCATTATTTTGAATTCCTTTTTAGAATCTCATAAATTTCTTTTTCATTGAAATCTATTACTGGAGAATTATTGTGATCTCTTGGATGTGTTATATTTCATTGTTTTTCCATTTTCTTGTGTCCTAATGTTCATATCTGTGTGTATGGTACAACAGTTGCTTCTTACAACTTGTTGGATTGGCTCTCATTTGGGAAGGCTTTGATTCTGGGTGCATGCAGTAGTATAGTCTCCATGTTATTTCTTCACTGTAAATAGCTTCAGTGCTATCTGTGACTTCCTCAGTGACTTAGGGTGTGGTTATTAGTGGAGGCTGTGGTGAGGATTTTCTAAGGATGTGAATATCAGGCCCCAGTGGTAGAAGTAGCAGGCCAACTATGCCTGGTTTTGGATTCCCAGGCAGTATACATATACACTGTTGTAAGCAATTTCTAGCAGGCCAATTCTTGGGCTTCCAAGCAGCTTGTTTGGGTGCTGACAGTGGGTAAGAGTGGGTCAAGTGGGTGGGGGGTGCTCCTTGAGCCCCTGAGCAGCAGGTAGTAGTAGTGATGGGACAAACCTTGGGCTCTCAAGTGGCACATGCTGGTTTTAGTATTGGCTGCAATGGGCTAGGTAGCCAGTCCCCAGGTTCCCAGGTGGTGCTTATAGGTAGGTGCTGGCTATGTTAGTGGCAGGCTGGGTGGGCCTATCCTGGGAGGAGTGCTCAGATGTCAGTGGTGGTCAATGGAGTGTGGTGATCCCCAGGCTCCCAGCTAGCATGCTTGGGCACTAGGATCAGATGGTGTCTGGATACCCAGGCTTGTCCTCAGGCTCCCTGGTGGTGTGCACAAGTGCAGGCTGTTGTGGGCAGGCCGGAGTGATCCCAGGTCCCCAGCAGAGTGCTTGTGTGATGGCAGCACTGGTGGCAGAGGGTGGGACAACCAGCCCTTGGGCATGTGCAAGTATGCAAGGCCCTGCTGCTGGTGGCAGGGGCAGTGGTGTCACTAATAGAGGCATGTGCTTCCCTCCTTAGTAACAGCAGTAGTGGTGGCTGTGAGCAAGGAGAGTTTACTCTCAGGGAGTGTGCAAGAATGCAGCAGCCTTCTGCTGTTGGAAGATTGCTATTGGTGGCAGTGGCCTCAGGCAGGCAGGTTTCAGTCTCTGAGGAACACACGCTTTGGCTCCCTTTGTCCCAGAGATAGCCTCTCAGTGTATGGCACCACCCCTTCATTGGGGTGCACAACATTATGCTAGCTAGGAATCCTGTTGCTCTGCTAGATAAAACTAGCATTGTGCCACTGTGGCCTTCCAGGAAGACAAGAGGAAATATCAGTGAAGCTCCAGGTATACAGAGGTGCAGGGGCTATTGGGTCTCATGGCAGGTTACAGTCTGGTCGGGGCTGGTGTCTCAAAATGGCACCATGCTTCAGCTGCTTAGGACTTGGAGAGGGGTGGACCCCTGTGTAAGCTCCCTCTCTGGAGAAGTGCTGTTCATGGTCCCCAGGCAGCTCCTTATGCTAGTCTCAGGGCCCACAAAGATCATGGGGCTCTCCCACGGCTGGGCTTACAGGAATCTATGATAGGAATGTGGACTTCTGGGTCTGTCTCGCTTACCCGTTCCCCACACTGGGGATTATCTTTGGGCTCTCAGATGATCCTGGCCTAGTTGGCTGCCTCACTTCCTTCTCCTTCCATGCCTCAGGTCTTTCCTGTCATTTCTCTATTGAATTCTAGTGTTCTCTCTTAGATGTTCTATTTGAAGTATGATTATCTACTTGCTATTTTGGTTCTTTATGGAGGAGATGAGAGCTGCATGCTTTAAGTCAGTCACCTTGAAGCCTCTCCCATCTGTAAATTTTTAACAAACAATTTAAATAAAGCTCAAAGTTCCCCTTGACCCACCGCGTCCTCCTCTCCAGTGCTTGAAACTTCTTTTTTGAATCTACGTGCCTGTAGGAGGATATTTTCTAGTTCACTGTGATCTCCACCTACTGTTTCACCCTTAGTCCCATTGCAATCCACTATATCAACTACCTGGCCCTGAGTTCATTTGCATTAGAGAAAAAGCACTGTACTTGGAGTCATTCATTAGACATTTCTTACCTGAATGAACCTTGGTTAGCCACTAAGACATTGAGCTTTACTTTGTTCGTCGTTAAACCCTATGTGTCTTACACAGAGATTGTCATGAGAATCAAAGCAAATAATGTCAGTGAAACCACCTAACTAGCCATGCTTCCTGAGCAAAAGGTATCCTAAGAAAGAGAAAATATATTTTACAGCAGCATATAAAATTTCTTAAACCCATTATTTGTCTTTGAAAATAAAAGTTTCAATTTCATTATAAATGACAGATTCCATTATAAATTATAACATATGTGTATAATACTTAGTCATTGCCAAGACAAAAGTGATTCACAATTTTAGTCACCGTTATTGATAGTTTAAATCATAAATAGTAATAGTCAATCCTTGTTTATTTTATATGTTTTTAAATATCCTAAGTAAAATTGATACTACCAAAAGTTAAGTCATGTTTGTCCTACAGCTTGAAATACTTTCCAACACCCTACAAAACATTAAACATGAAATGTTATTATTACCAGTGTTTCAAGACCCAGCTAAAGAATTCCTTCATAAAAAATTATTTTACCACCCCAATCTAAAACTCTCCCTCTGAATTCCAGTAGTGGCTGTTTCTCTCTAGTTTTCTTGGCCTTTATGTGCACACATGGGCTTGTGTTGCTTCTATTGTTGTCACATTGTTATTTAAATATTTGTGGAACTGAGATTCTAGTCTTTAATTGTTCATGTGTTTATCTCATCTCTCCTCAACTCGATTATAGGCTTCCTTATGTCACAGGCCATGTTCTCTGCCATACTTTGCAACATATCACATACATAGTAGGGACCCGGTAAGCGTCTTTGATTCCATTTAAAGAGAGTGTTATAGCCTAGTAGTACTGTAAGAATGTGCCTCTTAAAACTCCTCATATATAACCTTGTCCCTTCTGGAATATAACCAGAGAATAGCTTTGAAGTGAGGTTATGGTGTGTTTCTTTCTTACTTGTTTCTAGGAATGAAAGACCTTGTTTTCTACCCTGGCAAAGTAAGATGATTTGAATTTCTCTAATGCCAAATCCAGTATATGTTTTTTTTTGTACTGAAGGTCATGTGTTGAAATGTAAAAGTATCTGTTGGCAATAATTATTTAAGTAGACTATTCTAATCTTAAAAACATAGACTTGTGTTTAAAATTAATTTTCTTATTTGTCTATGGTTGCAACTTAAAACAGTTTTCCTTATATACACTATAAAATGTTAATGGCTACATATAGAGTGACTTTACGACTGTAGTGTCATTTTTCTCAGCTTGATCAGCTCTTTTGAATGGCATCATTATGATCAAAGTTGTTTACAGTAATAAAATATGAATAGTTTCGATAAAAAAGTAGGCACCATTACAATTAAAAAGTATCTGGCATTTTAGAATGTGATAACCACTCATAATGCTGTCGTAGGATAAGCAACTCTACAATATAAACATAATTAGAAGAATGACCTAAACAAGTCTCTGAAGCACAAAAAGGAATATGAATTGAGGGAGGTGGGGTGCTGCATAGTTAGGGATTTGCAGAATATTCAACACACCTGCATTATTTCAAGGAAATTGTGAGAAGTTAAACATTTCATTCATATTTGTACCCTTCATCTAGTTCTACCTGCAAAGAACAAGCAAATCTTAAAATTAGGACAACATGCCAAATGTTTCAATAAAACTTGGGGCTTAGTACTTTGTTTGATAAGGTATACTGCAAAAAATAGCATATTCATACTTGTAGGGGTATTTATTCAATTATACTCTATTGCTATTAAAAAATATATCAACAAGATATATACAATAACTCTGCAATCTTTACACCATGAACTAACACCTCTCTAAGTGATAATGTTTTCTTCATCCAGGCACTGATGTTTAGATTTCTGCTTCTTTCTCTTTTTCTGAAGATCAGTTTACTTCTGGTTCATGCATATGCTCATACCATCAGAAAGGTGGCACGTAAGAGAAATTTAATAAAAGTCTAGGTCAGTTAATGTTGCTACTGCTTTGATTTTCTGAAACCTGGTTTGGAGAAGGTAAATGATGGTAGACTATTTCTTTGGGGAATAGAAATAACTGGTTTCAGCAATTTTATAAGAGTGATTGTCTTCATACTGTTTATAGTAAGTAAAGTTGTGAGGGCTGACACAGAGGCAGCTGAGTACAATGACTATTTTGACTCCCTTATTGAAGAAGAGAAATAAGCAATTTTTGATATAATTCCTGATACACACAGTAATTAGGAACCTGTGTACAAATAAGTAAAAGAATTGTCAAACAATATACTTCAACATGTTGTATGTATAATAGTAATACTAAAATATAACTCGAGAGATGTAATCCCCTTACTAATTCATTATTTTTGGTGAATAATGAAGATCTGTTCTCATGCCAGACTATTTTAATCCTGACATCTATCTCCACCTCCCTTTTGGAAAACATACCCCTTTTTCATAAGAGTGGTTATTATCCTTTTTTCCACGAGGCTGTCAGACACTGCTTTCCTGTAGGAGTACATTGATTCTAGACTGACTTAATCAATAAAATAAATTATGTAATATTAAATATGTATATAATTACCTTCTTTAACTATATAAAAACCTAGACTAAATTTTAAAATTGCCTCTTCTAGGTGCTTCATTATGTTTTTAGATAACCTAAAAGTCTATCAAAAGGGAAATAGCTAAAGAAATTATGGATGCATGTAACGGAATATGTTGCTGTTAAAAAGAATGAGGTAATTCTGTGTGAATTGACAATAAAATGTTATGTTACTGTTAAGTGAAATATTTTAAGTTAAAAAAGAAAATTGTATAACATACATAAGATATTGTGCCATTTTTTCATAAAAATACATATATTATATATTTTAGAAAAGAGTCCCAATAAATACATATCTTCCTTGAGGGAGGAAAACATTCACTGTTTATTTGTATTATTTTGATTATCACAGTGAGCATTTTAAAAACAGTTTTATGGTACAAAGATCAGGGAGGATCTCAGAAAATTTCTATCAAACTTCAAGGAAAATAGCATTCCTTTATTGTTGGCTTGTTTATAAACAGAGAAACCTTGGAAAAATCCTCAGTTTGTTATGAGAAAATTTTTTCTTTCAATATTTGCTATCTTTTTTTTATTTCCTCACTTGGAAGTTATGTATTCATATTTTTGATTATCTATTGGAACATGAAACTGATGAAACAGAAACCTATACTGGCTTAGATATCCCAACCTGAGCCTTTGATCAGTGTGTGGCATTGTGTGGCCTCTGGAATTGGCTCAGCATGGATGAGCAATTGCAGCCTCCTGTTTAACAGTTGTTTGACTCTCCCATTGGACAAAGCTGAGAAATTGCACAGCTGTGATTGCTGCTGGCAGCTACTCCATAACCCCAGGGGAACTAGCCTTCAGAGGAAGCTTACTCTGAGGTTGCAGGGGAGAGAGACAGAAAGTAGGCATTTGGTGACATCATTGAGCTGATGGATAGACCAACACTGAAACCTTTCCTACTCTGTATTTTCAGGTATAGGATCCGATAAATGTCCTTTATTCTTTAATTCACTTTGAATTAGTTTTTCTGTTAGATGCAACTGAAGACATTTCATTAATATATTTTTCTTAAGTAAATAAGAATGTAGACAAGGATTTGTGCACAATAATTTTTATCACAAATATTTAATAAGTAAAAAATACAAATGATCTAAATGTTAAATATTAGGAAAACAAGTACAGGGATTGTTGACTGATATGACAGAATATTATGTAGCTATTAAAACTGATGTTTTCAAATAATTTTTAATTAACAAGTCCCTTCACAATCCAGCTTCTGTCACCTCTCAGGCCTTGTATCTCTGAGCTCCCTGGTAACACTCACATGTTCTCATATATTGCACTCCTTGTGTAGTTTTCTCTGCATGGGAAGGCTCTGAATTCTCCCAACTTGTAGCTTCATCCTACTCACCCTTTAAAATTAAGCTCAGGCATAACTCCTCCAGGAAGCCTTCTCATAATTTTTTTTTCTTGCTCCCCAAGTTCGTGCCAGCCCTCCCTCTATGTACCTGCGATAACAGTAGTTATTTCCGTAACTGACGGTGTTTTAACTATCTCTTTATGTGCCTTCTTTCCCATTAGACTGTGAGCTCTTTGAAGACAAAGACTAACTGCTTCTTGTTAGTCTGTGTATTCCCAATGCTTAGTCAAAGTTGTGGCAGAGAATAGCTGCTCTACAAATATGTGTAGACTGTAGGCATAGATAGATGAATAAATGAATGAATTTTCCCCAGGGATCTATCAAGAATGTAGGATGGGCATCTTTGAGAATTTTTAACTTTTTGTGTGTTTTGCATGGAAATAGGAAAATTTTGTGATAAATAAGTTCTGGAGATATACTATACACTTGGAACAACATAGTGCCTATAGCTAAGAATACTGAATTGTATAGTCACAATTTGCTAAGAGGGTAGAACTTGCCTTAAATGTTTTTATCAAAACAAAACAGGAATAATAATCAAGGCGGGGGAGAAGACTTTGGAAGGTGATAGATATGCCTGTGGGCTTGATGCTACTGATGGTTTCATGGGTAGATACTTATCCCTAAACTCATCAAGATGTATATATTAAATATGCACAGCTTTTATATGCCAATCATTCATCAATAAAGTGGTTTATGAAATAAAGGAAGGTGTGGTAAGGAAAAATATTGCTTTTCCTGTTTAGTTTCTAAGATTATAAGACATTATCAATGAGCTTGTAATGGCTGGCTAAATGATAAGACTACTTTTTGAGACTTCCTGGAAGATTACAGCTTTATTTCCTATTTTTATTCTGTTTATATGGCAATGACTAATCAAGACAAACCTTCTGTCTAGCTCCCTTACTCTTATACACAGACATTTATTTATTTACCAAATAATTATTGAGCACCTAGAATATGCTAGACACTGGGCTATGGAGATCTGTGCCCATTTCCATGAGATTAACAGTTAAAGTGGGCAGACTGTCTTTAAATAAATACACTAAAATATTATCTATGCAAGTGAAGACACTCTGATTTTCCATTGAAGAGAGGTGCAATTCTCTTCACTCTCAGGTGGAAAAAGAAAAGCAGCTGGCTATTTATGAAAAAATAAGACTAGACTTAAAAACCACTTTTAAACTCTTTCCATAAAAATTTATTAAACAACATTTATTAATAAGTATTTATAATTCAGATAGCTGAAGATAAGCCCCATACTGTTATTGTCTCATGAAAAATTAAATTGAGTTACTCTTTTGATTAATTTTAAAAGCTTCAGTTTAAGGTTACTGAAGTCTGACGGGAAAATCGAAGCCATGATTCATTTACATGACACACTTTTAGTGGAAAATACTGTAAAACATTGCAGAGTACTTTGACATCTTAAAAGATGAACCCAGATGAGATGTACCAGGCTTGTGGGGCAGGGCAAAGGTGTTCACAAGTAACCTTCACTTCAGACCACCCACTTCCTGAGGTGCCCTGGTTGGGTAATGTGCTTTCACTTTCCTAACAGGTATCTCTTGGAAGAGCAGAAAGACCAGCCAGAAGTGCTCTCCTATCATACAATGTTAATATTAAGCTTTACACAAAAGACTTAAAACAGCATGAGGAATATAAGATGAATTCTGAATCTGTACATTACATAAGGCTGGCAAAATCCCTTTTTTCTGCCCTTCTTTGAGGACAGATAGTATATATTAGTCATTTCTGTATTTATATTGCCAGCAGAGTAGACTGGATACAGTAGGCATTTCCAGGAATTGCTGAATGAAATATTAATGGTGATTATATGTATATAGTGGGATTATCTACGAGTATTCTTTTCTCCTTTGCACTCTTTAGTCTTCTTCTCATTTTCTACAATGGTGATGTACTGGTGTTGTTATTTTCATAAATTCACTGTCAATGGAAAGGAAAGGAGGAGGGAAGAGTTTATTCAGATATTAGGAACCTCTTTGTCCTCCTCTGTAATTCAGCATGCCCCTAATAATTGATGTATTTGCTGTATGTGGCCAAGAAGGTTAAACAGATCTCCCCACACTAGCCTTTCAGATGTATAGCATACCTGATTTTCTTTTTTCTCCAAGTATCAGCATTTTTATTCTAATATCAACCTATGTAAAATATGAACTCACAGGAAGGTTACAATGAAGAAAGCTAAGTGTCTAGTCAGTTTGAAGCATAGGTTACCCCAAAATTTTTCTGGCTAACCTTGTATTTCAAGGTAGTAGAAATGTGTAACTTGAGTATGGGGTGATTTTTAACTTCCCTGTAATTTCCATCACTTCAAATATGTTTAAGTAAAAATCATTTATCAAATTGAATCTCTTCATCCCTTACCAGCAAGATTGCTATCCTCTTGCCACTCCTCTACAGATGATCTATAACTACCACCATAGATAATGTTATCTGCATCTTTATTTTATTTGATTAATATTTTATCTTATGTTATTTTTAGAGAAAAGGTCTCTTTCTGTCACTCTGACTGGAGTCCAGTAGTGCAATCATGATTCACTACAGCCTTGACCTCCTGGCCTCATGTGATCCTCCTGCCTCAGTCTCCTGAGTAGCTGGGACTACAGGTGTGCACCACCATACCTGGCTAAGTTTTTGTTTTTTTGTAAATATGGGGTCTCGCTATGTTGCTTGGCTTGGTCTCAAACTCCTGGCCTCCAGCAATCCTTTGGACTCAGCCTTCGAAAATGCTGGAATTACAGGTGTGAGCCACCAAGCCTGGTCTATTATCTTTATTTTTAGATGAGGAACAAATAAGTTAACCACTCAGGGGCAATGGCTAGTGAGAGGCAGAGCTCAGAAGACAGGACTTATCTTCTTTACTCCCAAGTCTGTCCTTTTCTTACTATATACCATGTTGCCAGAATTTCATAAGGCCACAAAATGAGATATAGAATCACAGGTTTAGAATTTATAGTATGGAGACTCTATAAGCTTTATTACTTAGACAACATAAACAAAATGATAACAGTTCAGGTATTAATTACTAAATTCTCCTCACTAGGGGATTTAGTGAGCCATCTGTAGCTAAAATAAATATTCTGTTTTCCCTAGTTTGAAATCTCTTTCAGGTTGTTCATTCTCTTTTGTTCGTTTGTTTGTTTGCTTTTCACATTAACTGATCTTCCACGACCCATGCTATTCACATATTAATGATCTCTATGTTACAATGGCTATTTTCTTATTTTACGGCTTAAATGTTAATTGCAAAAAAGATTTATTCATTTATTATCCTTCTGGAAGTGACTAAAGGCCCTCATTTTTGCTTTAATATTAATCAGCCATATTTCTCTCTCTCTAACTAGCTCTGCTATTACTAGCTAATATATAGATCCATGTAATTCCAAGACATAGAAAGATATATGTGACTTCAATTTGCTTACTTCAAATGACTTATCTTGAAAATTAAATGTCTGTATTTAAACCATTTCTGATCTTCTTTTATCTGCGTCTGAAAGGAAAAATGTGTATAATCCCTGACCTTTTGAAAGAGTAAGAATAGTTGCAATCTGATAGAGGAGTCCCACCTTGCAGTTGAGTTCATTTGCCATTATCCCCGGTATGACAACCTTATATTCCTACCCTGACCACAACACTTGAGTATGTACTGTCTCTAGCTCATGAAATAAACAGATTCTTACATGGAAAACTTTATGTCATACCCATGCCACTGTTCTTTGTGCCCCTCTTCGCACATTACCACCGTTAATTTCTTCCTTAGAGCCATCTTCCTGCAGAAGCAATGAATAAATTGTATAAGCCTCAGTAGATTTGGTCGGGAAAAGCAATCCCAGGGTTTCATCTTGAAGACTGCTTCTCTGTTCTACACACACACCTGTGTGTGTATCAGTGATCACAGTGCAGTGAGGTACATGTGGGCTCCAGATACAAATCTGGATTTGAACCCTGGCTCTAAAATCTGCTAAGCATATTTTGAAAGTTTAACCAAATAGTATTTATATGTAGGTATTTGTAACTATAGGAAGAAAGAAAAAAGATGAAATATTGGCCCCTAAATCTGATTTAAGCTGTTAGGAAACCAAGTGTTTTTTTAATTCTGTTCATTTATTCTTTCTCCTTGTTGATGAAAGAAGTGATTTTTCCCAATACATAGAGAATTAAACTTTTAAATAAAGGAAATGTGAGGCTACCTTTTTCTTTGATGAAAGCTCATTTTGAAGATGAAAATTTTACTTTTCTTTGGTCCTTCATGGTATCTTGTAGAAGGAAGACTCTACTCCAGGTAGAAAAGAGATGCCTGTAAATAAATCTGAAACAGTGATAACTTAATATTGAATATTTATTAAAATAGATTTTGTTCTCCTGCTTAGTTTTAATTGTGTTCTTAATAAAGTAATACAGAAAATATTTAACAAAGTATGCTATGAATCTCACTCATTAACAGATATTTAATCCATATAAGTTCCAATAAAACAACTTTTTGACTTTGTATGAAGGTCACTTATTATTTTATTTAGGTATGTATATGTATAATAGCTTAAATTAAGTGTAATTTACATACCATAAAATTCACCCATTTTAAATGTACAATTCAATAATTTTTAGTAAATTTACAGACTTGTGCAACCATCACCACAGTCTATTTTTAAAAGATATTCATTGCCCAAAAAGCTCTTTTCTTGCCCATTTGCAGTTGTCTTCTTTTTCCATTCACAGCCCCAGTAGCAATTTTAAGGAAAAAAAATCTTCTCTTAAAAATGTTCCAACTCTCCTCCATTATATCTCTATCCTAGGTCAGCAGATAAAGGGATTAAAATTAACAATTCAAAACCAAAATTCACCTCGAAGCAAGCTAGGTTATAGAGTTCAGTGCTTCCCCCAAATTTAATTATTTGTTTCTTTTATTTATTTACTTATTTTCTTATTTCACATGAAAATGGCACTGTTTAGGTCTAAAATATGAAAATATGTTGGAAAAAATATCTAAGAAGTGGAACCACAAAGTTACTGAGGCTGTTTCTGCCTACCCCTAATTTAAGTGCAATAAAAATACAGTTAAAATATTTTTTCTATATAATTAAAATGTATAGGGCTATTAAAAGACATCAATTCTGTTTTAAAGATTTTTTGCCAGTTTATTAATTTTTATTTAAAATTTTCTTTTTGAATAGATCTTTTCCCCATATCTTTCTAATGTTCACAAGTGATACACATTTATTTCAGCTAAAATTTTCCATTTTGAAGCAAAGATATCCTAACCTAAAATCATTGAGGACAAGTGCCAATTCCCCTGCAAGTTATACTCAATCAGGACACCACAGATAGTTAAAACATAACCGTTTGAACTGTAGGCTGATCTATTCAGTAAAGTCATCTGCCTCATGAACTTTGTTGGCCAAGTAGAAGGGGTTGCTCCTCCGTAGTGATCACATAGACTTAATTAATTACCTGGAAACAAGTAATGAAAACATACATATAGGCCTTGTGTTAGGATCCATCTCATATTGCTCCCTCCTCCTCATAGGTACTCTAAATGATTTTACTGGGAGTAATACCTTTCTTTCGTAAAGATAAGTATTATCATATCATGATGAATCATCATATATGATAATGTATCATGTACATATGTACATACATTCATCATTATATGATACATACATTTATGTATATGTATATCTATTCATTAACCAATACATAATACACAATAAAAGAATCCATATTCCAGAAACAACCTTGGAATAATAGAAAAAGCATTTTATAGTTGGGAGTAAGAAATTTGAATTGTGTTCCACACTGGATAGAATAAATAAAAGTATTTAATCCTTCTGTAATTAGGAAGTTTTCAGGAAGACAAATTTCAGAAGTTTGTTTTAAGTACATGATAGACTCAGATATAAATTTGGATCCTAAAATGGCAACAAACAGAGCTTTAGTAATATCTAGGGAGTGGAATCTTGTTACCAATTTAATGGTAGAAGACCTATAAAAAAAGAGTATTTTCAATTCAGTTCCTTTCCATTCAAATTTACAAGTATTTTTTTATGTGGAAACACTGTGCCAGAGCCATAGGCAATATATTAAGCCATATAAGCAAATACAATAAGGTAATGTCAGCTCAGTTAGTGATCAGCAAAATAGAGTTCTGCCCTAAAGCTTACTGGTCACAGTATTGCTGCATATCTTTCAGATCCATACTTAAAATTGTACAAAGGTAAATAATTACGCCTATTTTCTCCCTAGGCTGAACAATCAAGTCTTCAGATGTAGAGGCTCCTCTAGGTAGTATTAAAAATAACACAAGTAGCTCTGAATTTCCCTTCCCAACCTGGAAGCTCTGTAAAATAATATTTTCCCATCTTTTCAAACTGTGTCAAATGTGATAAACTGAGGCATCAAATCCAAACGCAATTTGAAATCATCCGTTAGAGGAATCCACGGATTGCTGGTGATTCCTCTATCATATGCATGAAAGTTGTAGGATAACATTGGCACTGTGCAGGAGCTCTGAGGTCAGAACTAGAAGGGAAGAAGCTGGTAGGAAAGAACAGTTTAGGTTTCTGACTCTGTAGTAGGTTCCAGAGGCAACTGAAAGATGTGTTTTCACTAGATTCCTTGGTAATTTCTTCCACAGTTCAAAGATTTTTCAGGTTACTTTGTTTTATACAGGAAAATCCATTTGTTACTGAATTATTGGCTTATACGCATCTCCTTTTTAAGATACAAATAACTTTTAAGAGAATAAGAAGGCTAACAGTTATTCACCAGTTAGTATGAATTAATTTGAAAATATTTAATATGATTGCTTTTCTCCTAATAACCAAAAACAACTACACTGTCAGAATGGTGACTGTTAGTTTGTTCATTTTGAGACAAGGTCTGGCTCTATTACCTAGGCTGGAGTGCAGTGGCACAGTCTCTGCTCACTGCAACCTCTGCCTCCCAGGCTCAAGTCATCTTCCCATCTCAGCCTCCTGAGTAGCTTGGACTAAAGGCATGAACCACCACAGCCAGCTAATTTTTGTATTTTTTGTACAGATGGAGTTTTGCCATGTTGCCCAGGCTGGTCTTGAACTCGTGAGCTCAAGTGATCCACCCACCTCGGCCTCCCAGTGCTGGGATTACAGGCTTCAGCCACTGCACCTGGCAGAAAGGTAGATTTTATTTATGAGTAGTTATGAAACACCAAATATGGATACCTGTTCATATCCTTAAAATTTAAGATTTGTCACACATTATCTGGCTTGTTGCCCATAAATGCCATGTGATATGAAAGACACTGTTGGTTGCGTAAAAGGCATTTCCTTGTTCTTTCTTGTATGTAAAACTCTGATTTGGGGTACACCCCACACCTCTATGTGACCCAAAGTCAAAACACATCTATTTACAACTTTGTTTTATTTCGTTTCTTAATAAATTTAACATTTCTAATAGCCAATTTGTCAGTTAAATTTTAGACATAATTTGATCTTAAGTAGGAAACATTTCTAGTAATGAAGGAGAAAAAAAATAACTAGTCATCCCCGATGATGATGATTATTTAGTGTGAATAACAATAAATAAGTGACAAAAATCTTAGAAGTCATAACTGTTAGTGTGTCACCATTTTCAAAGTGCAATTATCTATAATTATCTATAACTTATAATTATCCATTGCACTTAATATATATGTTACTAATGCAAAATATTTATGTATTCTAAAATAAATGTATTGTATATAGAAACTACATTCAAAACTAAATTCTTGCGTAATTTGATTGCACTCAAGTAACTCGGCAATATGCCATAAGGATTGTAGAGATAATGTTAAAATTTTTCAGAAACAAGTTATATATCTAATACTGTAATGACATCCGAAAATATTACATATATTTCAAAGAGGTGAAAATGAGTAATGCAAAAGCTAGATCATATTATAGATGTCACTAAACATACAAAATACATAATTTAAGTCAAATTAAAAATGTCCATGTATAAAATAAATTGAAATTAAGTGTAATGAAGGTTAGGAAAGTACAGGTATAAACACTGTTAATAACTATATAGATTATAATTTTTAACTGTTAAGTTTTTGCAAGTGAAATTTATGTTCTATATGTGTCAACATTAGTATGAATTTTGTTTATCAAAAATGTTTTTCAAGCATCACAAATTTTATGGGCACAATAAATGAAATCATAAATTCTGACATGATATGTGAATCTATGAAAATGTATATTTAGTTATAAATGTAAAAATATATCAGGAAAAATCTAGCTAACATGAGATTCATTTTGTAAATTGAAATAGGCAATAATATAGTTCTTTATAAGACTTCCAGGGAACTTAAAAAGAAATCCTATGTTGAGTTGATCTTTTTAACAAGTAATGACTTAAGATTTCAGAATGTGATGACAAGAAATGTCAGAATTAAATCATATGGATTCATCTGTTGTTTGTAGAAGGGTTATCTAGGATGTTAGCTATTTCAGCATACAAATGAAAGCAAAGGCCGGGCACAGCGGCTCACGCCTGTAATCCCAGCTGGTGGATCACAAGGTCAAGAAATCGAAACCATCCTGACCAACATGGTGAAATCCTGTTTCTACTAAAAATACAAAAATTAGCTGGGCATGGTGGTGCGTGCCTGTAGTCCCAGCTATTCAGGAGGCTGAGGCAGGAGAATTGCTTAAACCTGGGAGGCGGAGTTTGCAGTGAGCTGAGATCACGCCACTGCACTCCAGCCTGGCCACAGAGCTAAACTCCATATAAAAAAAAAAAAAAAAAAAAAGAGGTAAAAATTACACCACCCATTTAGAAAACTCAGAACCTCACAAACATTTACCAATACTGCAAAAACAAACACCTACTTTTTTTTCAGAGGATAATGTAATTTTATTCTTTTATTAGTTTCCGTTTTCACTAATCTCTGTTCTACCTGGGTTGAGTGAATATGCCAAAATACTATGCAAATAGCTGTTCTTGTTTCAGCTTAATTGGGAACCAGAAATAGAGAACATCTCAAGGGATCTCTAACTGAGCATTGCAGGCATGAATTGTTTGGAGTGTGCTGATTAGGTTTTGGATAAGATTGTGAATTATGTTTATTCAAATGCCCCTAAATCTACAAAATCAGGCAAAGCCTGCCATGACTGTGACTGAACAATGTTTTTTTGTACCTTAAATAAGGCTGAGTCAGCTGTGGCTGCACCAGAGCACTTCTCTTGCAAGCCTGAGCCTTCTCAATACCACCATCCAGGAACCAGTCATGGTCATTCTTGGGCCATGACATCCCAGAGATGAACAGTATACGAATTCCTCTAGCCACCTTACTTCTTCAATACATGGTTTGTGCTTCTTTTTTTAATTTTTTTTATTTTTGATCTTGTTTTTCTATTCTAATTTTCCTGCTTTTTCTCTTGTTAATTCCTTATACTTGTTTTCAGAAACTTTGAATTCAGTCACAAATCACTTTGCTGCATTATCTATCAACTTTTTCACATTTACTCTGTGAAAGGGGACAATGATTGGGCCATTCTTGTCATGGCCAACTAAAACAGAGTGCAGAATCCAGGTGGCAAAAGCCCTCAGAGCACATGATGCTGCTCCAAGAATTCAATTCTCTGCAAGACTGGCTGCTGAAACTGCTTGCTGTAACCTAAAACCAGTTTTATTTACTGGTTTCTGAATTGTTGCAACTCTAAGACTCCTTTTACACACCACCATCACTTGCCAGCTCTCAAAAACTTTACTAGTGCCACTGAAATTTCTGGAGAAACAGTATCTAACATTTCTTCTTTTCCTGGAATTTCCAACCTTCTCTTTGTTCTTCCGACATACGGAAGACCACCTCATTTTTGTGTATGCTGTGAATTGCAATTCTTGTATCTCCAAAAAATCATTAAAGATTTATCTTGTGATATCTTTTGGATTTGTGTCCCCATCCAAAGCTCATGTTGAAATGTAATCCCCAGTGCTAGAGGTGGGGCCTGGTGGGAGGTGATTGGAATTCAGGCACAGCTGACCAGCATTAGCATTAAAACAGAGATCTTAAGACTGACAAAACAGACTTTGTAGCAATAAGATACCAAATTTCAACCTGACTCTGGTATACATCCCGTGACAGATCACAAGTCCTGAAGGAAATTTTACTCCAACATATGTTTCTTTGATATATTTTGAAATGGCCCTGTAAAGCTGTCTCTTGTGGGGGAAATTTGCATTCTGTAGAGAACCACCTTCCCTTTCCAGGTCTTTTTCTGACCCCGCCCAAAGAGATTAGCTGAGAATCTAACACATTTGAAAGGTTTAAATACAAAACATTTGCCACCTATTACCTGGAAACCCCTGCTTTGAGTTGTTCCTCCTTTCCAGACTGAACAAATGTACACCCTGTGTGTATCGGCTGATGTTTGCCTGTAACTTCCATTCCTCTTAAAATGCATACAATCAGCCAGGCACGGTCGTTCATGCCTGTAATCCCAGCACTTTGGGAGGCCGAGGCAGGCGAATCATGAGGTCAGGAGATAAAGGCCATCCTGGCTAACACAGTGACACACTCTCTACTTAAAATACAAAAAATTAGCCGGGCATGGTGGCAGGCACCTG
>CAUYLG010051676.1:95000-109498 GCA_963573385.1 Cacajao melanocephalus | reverse complement strand
TGGGCAGTAGAACAAGAATCCTGTTCTCTCTCCCTCTTTTTCTTCCTCTTTCTTTCTCTCGTACATTCTTTTTTTTTCTTTCTTTCACTCTCACTTTCTTTCCTCTCTTTTCCTTTCTTTCAAAAAAAAAAAAAAAAAGATGCAAGATTTCTGATTATGGAGGCAAACCAAAACTAGCTCACAAATTTCACTCCCTCAATTTCTTAATAAAATACAAAATTAAAGTCAGAAAAATAATCACCAACAGCAACGAAACAAGAAAAGCAAAATAACTAAATGTAGTAAACCTCAAAAACTTGCAACCAAGGAAAAAAATAGAGATGATGTGGGAAGTCTACAAAATACTAACAATTGTCATTAATATTTCCAAATCTGGAGACAGGCAAACTGAACTAGTATCTTCTTCATTTTCAATCTGAAATATAGTAGAAAAGAAAAATAGAAAGAAATAGATAATATAGGGAAAGTGAACCACAGGGCTATTTATGTATGACAGATGTAAATAATCTAGTCTATACAATATTTTTGGTCAATGATCCAAAAAGTATTCTTCTGAATGAATGATAGACCTGATCCCCATTCAAATTGTAAAATCTCAGAGAAGACAGCTCAGACCCCAAATAAAAGCTACATATTGCCTCAGCTGGGTTCTCCCACACATCTACCTTAATATTTTTTCACCCCTGAGAAAAAACTTTCTCCATCTTCCAAAGAGATAAAGCAAAGAAGCAACAAGGAGAAAATAAATACAAAAATCTTGGAAGAAAAAAAGCATGACTAAGAATATAATGCTAAAGAAAGGTGTCACAGATGAAGATGAAAAACAGGTAGATGCAAATGTCATATAACTTTGGGAATATGACAATCCTAAGCTCTTTAAGAGCTGTAGGGAGAGGGCCATGTTTTTAGCAATAAAATTCTGCCAACTAAGAGGAAAAGTGAATTAAAGTCAGAAAAAGAGGAGCTGTGGTAAAAGAACTAGTAGTGATAACTGAATTCATATACATATAGAATAAACACTGAACAACTATGGGAATTATAGATACAAAAAGAATGTAAATGTTATAAACCTAAACAATGCAAAAGTAAAATAACTAACAAAAATTGAGAAGTGAGTAGTAGAGAATTGGGAGAAAGTGTATAATGCCCTTACCTTTCAAAGCAAAAAGCCAACTGTTTCTCTTAAAAATAAATATGTAGCTTTTAAAAACTAGACATAATCTCAACTAAGAGATTTCCCCTAAATCAATTATGAGACCTTTGGCTCTTTCTAACAAATTATCACTTTATTACTACGTCATGAAGTATAATAGTATGCAGGTAGCCTAGGCAAGGGGCATTGGACAGCTATGTCCTACTTTTTAAATCTCCCTATTACTTCAGAAGAGAAATAAAAGAAAAAGGAATTAAAGACTAATGAATACAGAGCGGCAGAATCCTGAAAATCCTAGAATCTAAGTAATGGGTATACAAGGGTTAATTATAACATTTTTTCCAGCTTTTTGGATGCTTGAATTTTTTAATAATACATTTTCTTAAATTCCCCTTACATATCACACAAAGTAAGGATTCTTTGCAATTAGTTCACAAGCTTATCTTTAAACAAAACATCTCTTCCTTTGGAGAGTTAAGCCAATTGGTTATTAACATCTCATTGTGAATTATTTTAATCAAACTTAAAATATTTTAATCAAATCTTTTTCCTCCTTATCACCTAAGATCACTTATACAAAGGGCCTATTTGATAAAGGAAATGGAAGCATGGATATTTTAGAGAATAGGACATTTCAGAAAGGGTAGCCAGAGATAGCAATAGAATTGGAATTGGAGTAGCAACTTACATATGGAAACCGCATATGCTTTTGTTTTCTTTGAAAATTTATCTGGCTTTTTGTTATCACTTGAAATAATTTCAAGTACTTCTTAGCTTTCCTCAGATCAAGAAGTAGATATCATCTCAGACACTGTCTTACAAAGGGTCAAAAATATAAATAGTTTCATATTGTACTATTTGTAGTTATCTGGGAGACTTTTCTTCTCTTTCTACCCATAGTGGTAATAATTACTATAACAGTTTTGAATATCTGATATGATAGCACTTGATATAATATGATGTACATTGAATTAAGTACTTTAAACATATGAATTGCATTAATATATACAAGTATGTAGAATGAGGTCCGAGAAGTTAGGAAGTTTCCTAACTTCCTCAAGATCAGATAGCTCATATATAGTAGAAATAGGATCCTAACCCAGAAAGTCTAAATCCAAATTTATTTCTACCATTTTCTGTAAATGTAACTTAAAATTCTCTCTAAAAAGACACAAAAATATGGCTACTCAGATTTGCAAAAATATGTGCAAGTGATTCCTCAGCAAAGTTAGAGATTCTGCCAGAAAGATAGAAACTAAACCAAAAGATGATGGCTATAAGTGTAGCCCTGTAAGAGACTAGGTTGTCAATTAAAAAAACCATTCATGATCCCCTTCTCCCTCAACAGCTTTCCCCTTGAGAAACTGGAAAATCAAAACATTTGCATTACTAGTCTCCTTTGCAGCTAGGGTCATTAGTCATGTAACCTAGTTCCCAATAATGAGACATGGATGAAAGTCTGCTATGGGGCTTCTGGAGAAGAATTTTTTAACCTTGATTACCTCTGTCCCCCAAATAAAAAAGATATAAACAGAATAATTTTCTGTCGTGCACCATCTACTGCTCCCTCTTTTAGAATGTGGGTTTGCTGTGACCATCTTATAATGATAAAGGGAAGGCCAGAGGATTTGCAGGAATGTAATCAAGTCCTAACATTGTCAACCTCCTGTACCAATACCAGAAACCAGTTACCTTCAGACTTCCTGTTGTGTGAAAAAAATAAACACCTATTTCTTTAAGCTACAGTGTGTTGAGTATTCTGTTTTATTTGTTTTCTTTTGTTGTGGATACTTGCATCTTAAAACATTCCTAATTAATGCCAGTTTCAGCACCTAATAATTATGCCACCTGAAGTATAACTGAGCCACAATTTCTTCATTTGCTGCAAAGAATACATGAGATAAAATTTTAAAAACACTTAGCTTTTCACATGCAGTGAACTTTCTAGTAAAAACAGTTTAATCTAAGACATAAATGCTCATCATGCCTAGCACCAAAGAACACTTTAGTGGGAGAAGCTATGTGTTAAATATTGTCACCAAAGAATCCTTGCTCTAATGCAGAGTACCTAAGCGGCATGCAAGGACTACATACTACGGAATGAACTACGTTCCCCCAGAATTCATATGCTGAAGCCCTACCCTCTAACGTGCTGGTGTCTGGAGACATGGTCTTTGGGCAGTAAGTAGGTTTAGATGAGATCATGAAGATGAGGCCTTCAAAATAGGACTATTACACTTAGAAGAAGAGACACCAGAGAACTCCCTCTTATCCCTCTCACTGCCCCACTCCCACCCACTCAACCTTGTGAGGATGCCAGGATGCAGGAAGAAGACAGAGACCTGCAAATGAGGAAAAGCCCTCACAAAGAACCAAATCTACCACATCTCAATCTTCGACTTCCTTGCATCCAAAACTGTGAAAAATAAATTTCTGTTGTTTAAACCACCCAGTCTGTGGTATTTTGTTATGGAAGTCCAAGCTGACTGTAAACACTGTGTGATCAGCTCTTGTTACAAAGAAGCAGACAGAACAAAAATAAAAAATTGGATTGCATAATAAGCTCTGGCATCTTCCACAAGTACTTAACAAAAGATAAATCTTCTTAATAGGCTACTAACCTTCCATTTACCCCTCAGCCTATAGCTGCTCCAAAGACTCCACACTTTCTTTAGATCAAGAGTGGAGATAGAAAATCCCACATTCATTTATCTTTCTTTCTTCCCCTGCTGGGGGAAGGGAAGTGTAGAACTAACTTTACAGCCGATTTCTTTATAGCTTAATACATAGCAAGATAATTAATCATATTGAGTTTGGAGTTATTCAACATGGTTTCAAATTAAGGTTCTGCCAATTATTAACTTTGTGGCCTTGGTTAGGCCAATTTTATCATTTGCAAAGTAAGAATAGTATCTACATCACAGAGTTATTGCGAATACTAAATGAGATCATGTATAAAAAGCACTTAGCCAATGCCTGGTATTATAGAAAGTACTTGATAAATGTCAAAGCCAAAAAAATATCAGTGATAGGATTAACAATGAGCAATCCAGGCAAATTCTACCTAAGTCTTATAAAATTTTAAGTTACCTTACCTCAACAATTTAAAGAGGAAAGACTGACTTTCCTCTTTTACTACTACTGTTTAGCCTAGCTTACTTCCAAAATGCCAAAGAATGGTGTTTTTTTTTTATTTTTAAAGCAAAGAAAATATGCAGTTTATTCTGGGTAACTTCTATTTAAATAAAAGATCCCCAATGAAATCTAATTATTACCTACCTGTGAGCATTAAAGTTAAAAACGAATAATGTTTCAAATACCCCAACAAGGCATCATTGCCTAATGAGTTTATTATCCTATAAACAGTACAGTAATTATGACCTATCGTACAATCGTAAAACAATACAATCTACTTTCTTCCCACAAATACACACTTCATCTGATCAAAAACATACACTAGAAAATATTACTCAGAGCTCATAGCGTAGATGCCAAGCGTTCTAACAGGCCTTAACTTGCACCTGCAAATGGATGGTGACTATTTCTCTTCCAAGTAAAAACTAAATCAAGCACAGAGATTTGGGGCCCCAGAGCAATTAACACCAAATTTAGAGTAAAAAAAAAAAAAATCAGATAACCTAGATAGTGAAAGAAAACCTGAAGATAAAAATAATGTATTTTATCAACCTGAACATGGATGAAGATAAAACCTACAGATCGCTTTAACAGTAAGGACTCAAATCCTAAATGACAGAAAATTCTTATAGATTATTAAATGAAGCTAGAATATAGACCTAGATCTAATGGGATAAAGAAAATTCAGAGGGTTTTAAAAACAGAAATGCCAAAAGAAAACAACATCCAGTTGATCAAGGCTTCTTGTTCCTATTCTTGGATGTATAGGTTAGAAAATGATTAGTTGATGCCACAGAGGAAAAAGTAGGTATAGGAAGACTAACGTGAAATGAGCAAAGACACTAAAAGTTTATGAGAGTGTCTTTTTCCTCTTAGAAGTTCTGTCTGCAGTGAAATTGCAGGACTCCTGATACTTTCACAAGAATACTGTAATTTCCACACTGCCATTCTTTCACTGTGAAAAGCTTAATGTATTTCAGTAAAAATGAAAATGTCACACTGTTGAAATACTACAGTGGACACACCCTAAATGTTACAAAGAGAATTAAAGAAAAACAAGTCCAAAGGACAAAAAGTGGATACTATAAAACTGATAAATAAAGTCATTCAAATTCCTAAGAAACTTGTTTTTGGATGATATCAAGCCTTTATGTGACCTCATTTTAACTTAGACAAGGCAAAATCATATGAAAAATTTTGAGAAATATAGGGTAAGTCAATAATTCTCTTCCTCCAGTTTTTAGACTTTATTTTGAAAATAATACTATTTAATTTCTCACTTTCATATTTCAATTTCTGAAGAGTTTGGCTATTGTGACTATATTCCTTTACATACTAAATATTGGAGCATATATTTGAATTTCATCTTCATAATTACAATGTTGCTTATTAAATATTTTTAATAGGGAGTTCTTGCCTAACTTCAATGATAATATGCCTTGGGATCCTCAGAGAATCAGATGACAACTTACATTTTAAAAACAACAGTATTTTAAATAAGATGTGCTATAAATATGCTGAAAGTTAATTACAAATTGCACAATTTAAGTATTGTGCAACAAAATACATCCAAAACCTAATTTCACATTTTTATTTGATTTAGTTTTTGAAAGTCAACTTTTTCTTAATTCATGAAAATAGAAGTGCCAGCTTAGTTAATACATATTTTATGCATTATAGCTTGATCACTGAGTAATTAAATTCTATACCAATAAGGCATACTAACTCTTGAAAAATCTACATTCTGATGATATACTCAGAGTTTTCTTAAGATAAATTATATCAGAAAAGGGTGAAAACAATTTCAAAATGACGAAAGCTTTGTTCCACACACGTCATTTGAAAACAAAGTTTTCCAATGGTAAGGCAAACAACAAAACTTATCGAGAAATGACTTAATCAAAAAAGGGTCATTTCTTTCTCAATACTTGACTCCATTAGTCTTATTGGGCAACCATGAACACATGTATATGTTTTCAGTGTATATATAAGAGTCAAAGATTTCCTTGGAGATGTCAATTTTGTTGAAAATGCAGATACAGTAATTTTGATGCCAAAAATGATACCAAATTCGTTTTTCCCACAAAAATTTTGGATTTGGTCCTTGATTTATCAAAAACAGAGGTCTTTGTGAGAAGTGGATGACTCAAATTGGTTAGCCCACCAAACTCGGGCTAAAATAAAACAGAAAGTTATAATACTTTATTTGAGCTTTTTTTTTTTATAGAAACCGTATGTATGACTTTCACTTTCTAGAAAGTGGTTTTCTCTTGAACACACATCAGAACCATTCATCATAATATAATTGCAAGTTGTCAGTCAGGGCCGCACCCTTCACTTTGTGGCAAACCGCCAACACATCTGTCAGAAGCACTCATAAGCTTCCGTGTGTTATTGTAATCCTCTACAAAGAGAACAAGCTCATTCACCGATTTCACATTTTCCAAACAAAACAATGACTTCTTAAAACCTGATCCAAATGAAATTGTGTTTCTCTATAGACCATAAGCTACTTTCTCACCAAATAACTGATGGCACCAGTAGTTAAAGGGGATCATGTATCTTGTACACAATTGAATTATTTATGTGCTAGATATGCATTTTTAAAAACAAAGAAAGGTGTTCATATTATATGGTTATATGTATAAATATTCAACATGCATACATAAGAAACACTGTAATAACATAAATAACATACCATTTCAAAAAATCCCTTTGCCTTAATCATCCTTTTGTTATTTAAACACTACATATTGATAGAACCAAACCCATTTTAATTAAGAACAAAATGTACTCTGGAGTTGTAGCAGATTAGTTCAATTGTCATTAATTTAAATCATCCCTACAATCTGAAAGAGTAAGCTCTCAACAATGTAGGACAGTAGAAAGAGGATAAACTTTCTTGCAGCTAATCAACAGTTAAACAAAGAGAACTTTTCTGGTGACTCTATATCTGCCCTTCAAAAGAAGTGGCCAAGTATCAGAAGTAAAGTCTAAAAACTTTATTACCAACAGAATAAACCCCTTTAAAAAAATAAAATCGGATCCATAACTTTTCAAATTGCTTTTGGTCATGTATGTGTCACGTGTATGTGTATGGTCATTGCTACCCTGCCTGCATGCTCTCTCTCTTTTAGTAACAGAGACCCAAAAATTTTATGTCAAAGAAGCTTTTGTACATTTACTTGTCTGCAGATGTGAATGAAAGACACATGAATTACTGCTGTCAAAGATATGAGTATTCTTCCCCCACAACATAGAACATAGAGCAATCTTTACAAAGACACGTATAAATACATATGTTTATAGCCACACATTATATATATTGAGGTATTTGATTTTTCCTACTGTAATTCTCAGACAAAAATCAAAGCTTTCAGGAATAGTAGAAGTGATGGAAACAAAATCTTCAAACCCAGTAAAGCTTTGATGATTCTTAGTCATCAATAACATACATATTTAATAGACCTTATGGTGACCATAAAACAGATTCCATATCAATATCTGTTTATATAGTACTTAAGTCAGACAAATGATTTCAACACTTTATATTATTTAAGCTTTATTTAATGGTGTCACCTAGATAATAATATCCCAATATTATTAAAGATTCAAAGAGGTTAAGTAAGTTTCCCACGATGATACATCAATACAAATTCCTATCTTCAGATTCCAAAAAGTCATGGTGTTATTACATGTATTTCCACTGAGTCATATGCGCATACAAACATAAACATCAACATACAAACAAGTAACATAATATTTAGGCAAGTTATATATACATGTTATTATATATATAATCACATGTATATATACACATATATATTACTAAAAAGGACATACCATGCACAGTAGTTGCAAGAAAAAAATTCAACTTAGGATGCCTTCTCTCATGAATCTCAATTAAGTTTACCACAATATTTTCATATATTCATTTATCAGTCAAATATATAGTTATGAAATTCAAATAAAATGCCTTATATCTGTCCCTTCCATTGAGGTGAGGAGATGCAATCAAGTAACTCTTTTACTAAATATTATATAATAATAATAATATGTATTCAATAATGAAATCATGCCTGCCAGTCTTTATTGGAAAGAAATACAGATATTCATTAATTTTACTTCTCATCAAGAAAGTTGTAAGTTCTCTGGAATCAAGAGAAAGTTTATTTTTAAAATGTTTATGTTTAATTATTGGAACATTATATGTATATACCGAATGTAGAGTGGAAATTAATACAAGAATTTCTTGAATATGCAAAGTAACTCTATCAAATTGGCCAGCTATAACTGTTTCTTGATACTCACTAACTTTAAAAAATTTTTAAGCCAATTTTGAAACAGCGGTTAAAAAAAACATATTTCCATAGTAAGAACATTTGATCCTGAGCAGTTTTTGAAAGTCTATTTGCCATTTTAAAAACATGTAATGCATTATTATTGAATTATATTTATTATTATTTAAACCATAGCAAAAAATAAGTATGAATTTGGAGGTTATTTAAAGAAATTTTAAACTAATTATCAATTGTCAAAATATGTATACAACAAAATCTATACATTTTGAAAATCGATTACTACTTTATCACCTATAAAAATTAAGAACACTTTTAAACCATGGTTTTAAAATTAATGTTCTTACTACTTGAAGTGTGATTATACATGCACACATATATTTCCCCAAAATTTTAGCAAGATATCAAATGCAACTCTATAAATTGCCCATATTAAAAATAAATGGGAGAATCAAAATTTATTCAGTGAAAGAAAGGGAGGCCTATGATATATATATATATATATATATATATAGTAGAAGATATATATATAGTAGAAGATATATATATATAATGTAAATATATTTGTTATATATATATATATGTGTATATATATATATAACTCTGCTGAGAGTCAAAGGCAAATATAAAAATGAAAATATTTATTTTGGTCCCATCCAGTTCATATCAATTGAATGGCAATATCCAAACCAAATTTGAAGTAGTAGATGACTCAAATAGTATTCATGAAAGAAACAAGCCATTTTTACTATCTATAAACAATCATAAACAAGAAAATTTGACAACCTACTTTTAAAAAATAAATTGATTAAAAATATTAAAACAGAAATATAACATCAAGAACATTGCATAGAATTCTTGAAAAAAAAATTGATTAAAAATATTAAAACAGAAATACAACATCAAGAACATTGCATAGAATTCTTGAATGCTTTTGTAAGAAGTAGACGATTTTGTGTTGTACAATAAATGTGCTCAAGATAATTATGTTCAAAAGGTGAAACAATTAATTATGCCAAATAAGTTACCTCTAGTTTATCAGAAAATTATTTTCCTTAAACCATAATTTACAAAAGAAATTAGAAACATACACATACATAAACACACAATACTAACATAAAAAAACCCTTTGTAAAACACTAAAATATTACTTCTGTGGCTTTAATTTTATTTCAATTAAAGTTGCTAAAACTTATTAAGAATATTTTTTGTTTTTATTTTGTATTAATAAGCACTACATGGCAAAAGAAATTATCTCAAATGAAGGACACAAACAAACCTATAACAAAGAATGATTATATTTGCCATATTTTCTCATTATGTCAGAAAGGAAACTCTATTCAATGCTGATAATGTTCCATAATTTCAGTTACTGGTTATAAAGTTCCCTAGATTCATGCTATTGTCCTTTAAGCAGCTATCATTTAAAATAACTAAGGTACCTACCTGCACCCCTGAAATCTTGAAAGAAAGATTTGCTGAAAAATATAAAAGATGACCAAATTCAGAGTATAATTATGCAGTTTACAATATCAATATTTAAACAATGTGCTTACACTTAATAATGAGATGGAATACTTCTTTCTTCTTAGGTTAATATTTAGCAAGAAAGAAGTGTTATTTTCAACCCTAAGACTGCAGATATCTTCTCTCCCAAGTCTACCAAGCTACTTCTGATATCTCTTATAGTAGAGAACTGGGTATTCATGCTAATCAAATAATCTAACTAAAAGAGTTACTACATTATTAGTACATGGGCTATTAATTTTACAGCATTTATGTTATTTGCTACTGAACATAATTTAGTTTGTATTGCTTCAGGAATTATTTAATAATTTGCAAATGTTATTGTCATTTGTCAATAGGCAAAAATATCTGTTGAAAGAGTGTTCTGACAGTGCAAATAAACCTAGTTTTACTGTATGTGGATATAGAGTATTTTCAGTCTTACACACTTCAAAGAAGATGTTTTAGTTCTTGTACCCTTTACTCTACATTTCCCTTCTTATTCATGCTTCTGTTATAGAACTTAACATTTTATATTAATATAACCTTTTATATTCACTCCTCATTGGATATTTATTGATCACCTTTTATGTTCCAGGCAATATGCTAGCTTCTGGAAAGAAAAAGGTGAATTAAACAAATCAGGTGCCCTTCCCTGGTTGAGCATCAGTTTACTAGGAAATACATGTACATCATCAGGCAAATGTTTTAGAAGTGCTATGATCCAGGAAGTGTGGGTGTGACAGAAACCCGTGTGAGTCAGTCTACCCTTATAGCCATACCAAACTCTCCCGCTAAGATTTCCCTTGTGAGCCTTTTCTGGTAAAGAAAAGGCTTTGTGTGTGTGTGTATATATATGTATTATTTTATTACATATATCTTTATAAATTATATATATTTGTTATTATTATATATTTTTAGAAGGAATTAAAAAATTTTTAAATGTCAGGGTGTTTTTCAACATTCCAGTGACTGTCACCATACTTGATATACAAGAGCTCGATAAATGTCTGTGAATGAATGAATGAAAAATTCAACCAGTTTTCTATACTTTCTATTATGCTGTATCCTATAATAATCACAAAGATTCTGTGATGCTTCTAAGATATTGCCTAATCCTAAATCTGTAAAAGTTATTTCAATTATATGACCAATACAAATGTGCTATCACCTATACTTTTTGTAAATGTTTTTAATTGGTATGGAAACAAATGAGTCTTCTGATGAACCCTCAAAAATAATATACATCAGTTTGTATTTTCCATTCTTAAAATTCCCCAAGTAAACAAATATTTGGCATAGAAAAATAACATGAATATGTTTCCATTATGTGCCTTATCAAATAAGATGTATTGTTCCAAGGTAAAAGTACTCACAAATTCAAGAAACTGAGCTTCTTGAAATAAAGCTTAATATCATGATTTTTAAAGCTATATAAAATGAATGTCCATTTGTTGTCTTATTTCATGCCTCTGGAGAGGATTTCCTTCTCGAATAAGAGAATGTCTTTTACAGACTTCCAGAGTCCACAGTGATGTTCAGAATAAGCTGCTAGAAAAAAGAATCTCAGTTTGTACTGGGATCTATGCAATTTAGCCTTGTGTCTAAGCAATGACTAATATCATTGCTTAAAAAGTCTACTGAAGTTTTAGTCACTGTTGGTCACTTCCTAACAGGCACACCTGGCAGTAAGAAATTCTTAGTACATACCAAGAAGAGGAATATTCCTGGACATTCAAATTTATTAAACTGCAGGCCAAATTGCCTTAAGTAAGATATTACTAAATATATAACTAAGAGATACAGTATATACTTCAATTCATATTCAGCATATATATGCTATATGTTCTCTCTACATAGCATATATGTCAATATAACTAAGAAATCTCTAATATGATGATCACCGTGTTCAATGAGGTATTTATGAGCCATGTGAATTTTTATGTGGAGTGCTGTCTTATAAAAAGCACTCCACATAAAACAGACATATTTTGGGAAATTGTGCTTTTACTATACTATTCTATTTCAGTGTCCTTTGCCTATTTTCTATCTTCCAATTATTGCATGTTTGATATAAAGAATATAAATTTAAACTATTAATATCTGCTAAATAATAGTAACAGAAATTTGAGTTTTATTTATTATTTTTCATATATTTAACATATTTCATGATTTATAGTTTTAAATTAAACTTTAATCAAACAAAAAAGTGATAGTATAGATAAAATATTTATTATTGTTTAAGCTAGATGATAGGTCCATAAGGGCTCATTACAGTATTCTTCTATTTTTGCATAGGTTTGAAATTTTTCTACCAGAAAGATTTTTTTTTAACAAAAAAAGATTGTCATGAAAAATGCAATAAAAAATTTTAATTTGACAGTTTTTTCAAGCAAAATGAAAACACAAATATGCTTTCTTGTTGCTGTTGTTCACATGGTTATGTAGATGAATCCATGAAATGTAAAATTTCTGTTCTGAGGAAAAGAATTACTCAAGAAAAGAACATTAGTTTATTTGATTAGGTATTTGGGGGCAAAGGGACATGCTATATTGTGCTATACCATCTCTTCCTGTTAGTCTCTCCTCCTTTTAATATATCTCTCTCAGTACCTCTTTCTCTCTCTCTCTCTTTTCTCTCTCTCTCTCTCACACACACACACACACACACGCACACGCACACACATATTATCCTCCTATACTGACTATTCCTGTCTTTAAAGAACTTCCTCATACCCTGAAGACATTAATGATGGTCAAATTAAGTACAGGCCAACTGAGTTCATGCAGTCCTAATGAGCCTGTAATGCAAGTTAGTTCAGAGGGTCCATTAAACTCAACTACTCCACCTGGACACTGTACTTACCATGTTGAATGGAAACATAGAAGAATAGAAAAAACACTGAAATAAGTATCAACTGCCCTAAATTTTTACTCCAGCTCCCCATTTACCAGCTATTCAATACATTAATCATTAATTTCCTCATTTCTAGAATAGCGTAAGAATATCTGTCCTTCCTTACACTCAAAATTTTTATGAGACTCAAATAAGGCATGCAAAAGCCCTTTGCAAACGGTAAACTATGCATAATTAGAGTATTATTAACTTAACAAAGACCCAGAGAATTCCTGGTACACTCATTTATATAACAAACTCGAGCCATTACACATTTGACCCCACACTAGGAAGCTCTGTCAGGCCTTCGGTACTGTCAGGGGGTTCCTAAGTTTCCCACTGACTCCAAAATAGTGAGCAGGGAAGAAGAAAGATGTGTTGTAAACAAAATTTAAAATATATTGAAGCTTACGTACATTTAATCTGCATTTAAAAACAGAGAAGGGTGGAATTTAGCCAAGCTTCCTAGCAACAATATCTCCCACCTTCATATATACCCTTCAGGCTTTGTGCTGACTTTCATACTTTACAGGTACACTGGCTATTCATTAACTTGATTTCACCTGAAAAATGTTCAGGAGAGGAGTAGAGAAAAGGCAGGAGTACAGTGTTTTCCCAAGGGTCCAATATTCCCAGGTAATAAGCCTGATTCAGAAGATTCTCTTCCCATCATATATAATTTCTTCAAACACTTGCTCAACTCAAGATTATGCTAATGACTTGTTTTTCAACATATTTGAGTTTATAGTTATTCTACTTTGGATCAGCCACCTAAATACTTTATTTACCTTCTGTCCACATGACCTGGTGAACCTGCTCTTTTGATATGCTTTGTAGTCCCATTTTTACCACTCCCATCATCATAATAGGATTGTTTGTGGGCCTTGTGTTTGTTTACATGGGCATTAGATATACTAAATATGAGAAAGTGCAGTTATCAGAAGCGGATATCTAAGTGGAGAAAGCAGATATGTTCTAAAGCCAGAATTTTCTTCAAACCACTGAAATGCTAAACATTCTACATTCCTATATACTTTTTAGTAAGATATTTTAGAGCCCATTCATTCATTATTAAATATTCTAACATTTATGGGCATATACTATTAATATATATAAGCCTATGAGGGTTTGTCAATGACATACCAGATAGTGAAGTTTCATAACAGTTCAGTTACCAAAAAGTACACCTTTGATTTTTCGGTACTATGTGATATCTCTACATAGAAGTTATCCTTGGACAAAGAGAAAGCATTCTGTGTAATACTTTCATTTCCAGAACACATCCAGAGATCTACAATCCTGATTTGCCTCAAACTTATTTCTTATTCTCTATTAAACAAATCATATTTAACATAAATATATCCAGTATATGATTTTTCACAAATTAAAATGAAAGCTAATTTCTGATCTTTGTTTTTTTTTAATTCTAATCCACAAACTGATAGTTATTCAAAGGTCAGGTAAAATAATGTAATGCATTCTGAGCACAAAATGTCTTCATATTAATGAA
>CAUYLG010051676.1:27500-92500 GCA_963573385.1 Cacajao melanocephalus | reverse complement strand
AGTATTCTCAATTCTAAAGGCTCCAGCCTAAAGGTGCTATTTAAACGGAGTTATTTACCATAATATAGGACCTACATATGTCACAAAGAAGAGACAAAAGCAGAATTTTGTCAATAAACAAATATTTACTGATGTCATCTTCTTAGGTAATTTAACGACTAAAATAATGCTATTGTGAAGCATGTGGGTACACATTTTAAATGACTTCAAAATATCAGCTGAGAGAATTATAACACATGGGATTTTGTATATTAGTTGGTATTAATGTAATAAACATGTACTGTAAATGATTACAACTTAAGTCTATTAGTCTCTTTTGCCTTTATGAAAATGTAAGGATTAACAATGGAGAGTATGTGCAGACTTAATATTGGGGATGTTTCTTTACCACATGGTCTGTGACCTTATCATCCAGGCCACATTTCTTTCCGGCATTAATGCATTTGTTAGTCCCAGAGGCTTAAACTACAGATGTTTGACATCCTGCTTACGGGCAGATCATCTGGAATACAAAGTGAGAACTCTATACTACTTATTAGTATATATTATGAGTGTAACAGAGATTTAATAGCCCATTCAAACAAGATTAGCGAAACCATAGCTCAGAAAAAGAAAAGTATCATCTTAACTGAGATATCTTATCAAACCTGTGGGGAAAAATAAAGAAGAACTGAAAGTATATTTTCAGCTGGAATATGTTTTAGGATATCAAAAGAAATTGCCATTAATTAAAGTTGTTTATATAATAGCATAAGAAACATTAATTATATCCTTCAATGTAAACTTAAAACCTTTTATGGAAAGGGGATTTATAAGTAAGGTGGTAATCTGGCTCTTTGGAAGGCTTATCTACAACATACTAAAAGTGATCATAAATCATGTTAATGTCTAGGATCCAAAGAAAAGTGAGGTGATAGCGGGAAAAGATTGAGTTCTCTTAACCCCTAGGTCCAATCATTTCCATAGAACAAGGGAAAAAAAAAAAGCAGTGGTCAACTAGACCTTTGTTGGTATCCCCCAAAATGTAATCTCTAAACTGAAGAATGGCAGCTGGCAGAACAGCTGGTGAATAGGATTAATGTCAGAAGAAAGAAATAAAACTCAACATATGTCCAAGCCTGCGGTGCTGGGACTGAGCATGATTATACCCCGACGGATAGGCTGAATACAGCTGGAAAGTGCCACTGTGCCATGCTTCTCTACCCGACAAGGTCATCGCTAAGAAGTACAGCTAATGTCTGAACAGCAAACTCAACTTTGCCTGAAGAACTCAGTAACTGGTAAGGAAAGAGGGAACCCGGGTTTTTAACCCTACCCATGCACTGAATAGTTTAACCCTCGATGCTTAGTTTCCTATATCACAAAGCAAACCAAAAGGCAGATTAGCATTGAATCTAACAGATTGCACTAAAGTAAATATAATTTTTAAATCATTTAAACCGCTTAATCTCATCTCAATCACATCAAATATTTAGAGCAAACATATTTCCATCTTTCATTTAGAGTTTAAATAGGCACAAAGGAGAAAAAAATCTAATTAAATATCTAACAGTAGGTATGCTTTTGTAAAATGTCAATGTTTTTCCAAAGTTAACATTATGAAATTACTAAATCACAATTAGCAAAAAAGATTTTAAAGCAGTTTTTTTATAGTACAACCATCATGTTCTCACACTGAATAATATGAGAAAGTTATATCTTCCTGCCCTATCCCCATGATGTAGTTGGCCCACTTTAGCCTTTTGTAATAGTAGACGCGAGACACCGGAATTTAACTGTTGGAACTAGTTATAGTGATAAACAGCAACCACGTGGACATTACAGATAGATGAGAAAAGGCTTTGTTATTTATAGAAACTTAGGCAGCATAAATTCTATCCAATTGTTTCCTTATTAAACAACTACTGAAAACATTTTTAAAAGAGATCAGTAATCATTTCTAAGAGAGTACTGCCCTACTTGTTTCTGACGTTTATTTCCTTCAGATGCCTGAGCTAACTTGAGCTCAACAGATTATCAGAGACAACAAATCACGTTCCCATCTAAAAACAGCTAGCACTCTCACTACATTCTTTTACAACACATTTTTAAGTAGGGGTGGGAGTGGGGAGAGGGAGTTAGAGAATTGTATTACAAAAGAAAAGAATAGAGATGTGACTCTTAACAGGTCTAAGGGCACAGCTCCACAGTCTCAAGGGAAATTTATGTGAAATTACAACCAACCAACAAAAATCTACCTAAATAGCCACTCTCTGAAGACATTACATTTTATTTTTCATATCCAGGATTAGTACTTGGGGGTCATCATGAGGAGAGATGGCCAGGCCCTATATCGCCTATGCTTACACTGTTCTGAAGCTGACAAAAACCTAGAGCAGAATTATTTTCTACAGTCAAATGTAAACTTCTCACCACCTTGCTTATTTTCTTTTTCTCTTTCCACACATAAACTAATTACTAGCTTATACATGCATTATGGGCAGCATCAATTAAAATGAAAAGCTCTGAAAATTAAAAAACAAAACTTAGAAGTTTTAGGTAAGCATGCTAATGGTTTGAAATTCAAGGGACCAATCATGCTTAGTTTCCTTCTTAGATGATTTTCAAATAAGCCTGGCCAAATTTATGAGAAAGGAGCTTCTTCTCAGGTAAGATACTCAATGGGCCTTTCAAATGACATTTCAGATAATTCAGCAGGCTAGAAAAATTATCACATAATATTATTAATGTAATAAACAAATGTTTATTATAATAATACCAGGAATTACTATTTTTCAAAGTCTTGAGCTTCATTTTGTTTACATGCCAACTTTTACTTAGATCTAGGAGTAAGTAGCAATTTTCAATGCCTATGGGCAGTTGAACATCTTTATTTCTAAATTCTTACTCACATTTTAAAAGTCTCCTTGGTATTTGGAATTTTTTAAATGTTAATCTGTTGTGGTTTATAGCTTTATGAAATCTCAAATCATCCTACATTAAGTGTTTAACACTAAGGGAATAGTCACTATTTCTGGAAAACTCAAATGCTAGAAAAGTCTATGTATAGTCCAAATAAATATTTAAATGAAGTTGCTAGTTTTAATGCTGTTATAATGGCTACTACTAACCATTTAATAAAATTCCAAGATTGCATGCTTTGAAGTTTAATTGACATTCAACATTTTCTAGAATCTTTAAACACTGAAAAAAAATTGTTTTTGTCATTACAGAATATGGAAAGTAACCTCCATAGCTTATTAATGTCTTCTGAATTGTTTAAGGGGATTTAAAGATATGAGTTAAAAGAATTTCATAATCTTAATTTCAATTTCTCCTTTTCATTTAATAGTAGACATTCATTAGGACCCACACACTGTAATAAATTATAATAATTTCAAACAAGAATTAAATTACTAGGTACCTACTGAAAGAGCCATTTTTTCTTAGGTACCCTGTAATCTAACTGTCAGATTTAAAATCTATTCCCAATCAACTCTTCACAACATTCACATTTATTCATCTATGTTAAATTAATAAAAGGTGTGAATAATACTGACAAAATTGATCATTATTGTTCATGTAGATTTAGAAAATTATAAGGTAATCTAAAATGTAAAAGGAATTGAGAGAAACTATTAAGGTTCTTATAAATAAATTCATCCTATGCTATTTTTTCAAATCAAGACTGAAAGTTCTGTGAGACTTATTTAAATTGACTACACAAGCTATTTGATAAATTGTGCATTTTTAGAGCATAAACCATTTTCATTATTTTTGACAAATACCAGTACAAAGACTACCATAGCATTAGGATTCAACAAATACTTTAGGAAGCTATGCCAAAATGATGTTGCAAAGTAAAACCTAACAACAATCTGAGACAGTTTATAGCCAATGCGGTTTGATGAAGAAAAGACACAATCACAAGGGAACATCAAAAGCAGATAGCCGCCCCAGAAATAAATACCACCCCCCTCATCTTTCCTGTACATAAAGTAATGGAGGTATAGTTCTTACCTGGACTACAAAAGATAAATACAATTCTATTGACTAATGTCCCAAAACAGAACTCCCTTTACAAAACAAGTTTGAACACTTACTATATTTCCTACCATCTAACCTTGCTGACCCCCTCCTCTTTAACTGGCATCCCTGAAGATAAAGTAAAGCATGTCAACATCTGTTCCCATTCACACCGATTTTAATTTACCAAAAGAGCTTTGCTATTTTCAGAGCAGACTCCAGAGCACAATGACAGATTTAGGACCTTTACTGGGGTTGCATTTCTAGTGTGTCAGCATTTCCTACTCACCAAGAGTAAATTCCAGGGGGTCACAACAAAGGAATAGCTGAAATTCAAACTTCATTATGGAGATTTTTCCCACCCTTACTTATTTCATCACAACTTAAACTACCAACATGCTATCCTATTTAGTGAGGCATCATTGGTGCTGCACAGTAATTGAACTAAAATTATCTAGTCCTGGGGCAAATATAAAGGTCTTTTAGGCTCTTCCTATGGAGTTATACATACATAATTACCTCTTCCAGAACTTTATATCTGACTGAAATTTAATCACCATAATATAACATTTTTATAACTCTTTAAATTTGTAAAATAATATATGCTTTTAAAAACACTTCCACATCCTTAATGTCTGTTTCATAATTCGATTATAAGTACTGAGTTTAAGTAACAATTATTCTTTCCAACCTAAGAATTCCATAGTTACATGTTTTTTAATACCATGCTTTACTCAGACATTTTAAATATGTGTAAAGAAAGTCACTCTCACATCACCCCAGTTCCCCTAGATAATTCAGAGTTTTTAAGACACAATATGAAGAGCAACTTGGAGAAACAATGCACAAGTTGTGTTGTAATCAAATAACAACTAAGACATGAGCAGCTGAGCAGAAGGAAGATGGGCAACGGAATGCCGTACAGCAATCAGCACTGTTGACTAATCAGAATTTGAGACACTAGAAGGTAATAAGGGTATTATAAAGAATGGCTTATTGAAGGAGCAGCTGTTTATGTGTAGCTCACTGTTTAAATGAGTTCCACTAGATTGCCATGGTATGTTTTGGTGAAAATGTTTAACTCCTTTTAAAATGATCATTAGAGAAGAAACAGCAAGTACCAAGTGGCAAGTTTGGAGATATCAAAACACCAACTAAGATAACAGCTTTAGAACAGATATCTGGGTGGTTTGAAAATTGTAGGAAATGCCCATTTCGATGACTTTTTAAGTCAAAAGTACTTAGGTACTCATTCTTCTCTTAAAAAGCTTAGAAGTTAGGTCTGTTCCACTATCATTACTGGGTAATGTTATGGGCACAAAGATGAGGCAGCAATATAATAGGGGCATCTTCAGAGGATAAGAAAAAGAAAAGGCAGAGTAAAAATACCCACCAGGATAGCCACAAATTAAAGACTGTCTCGAATTTAAAATATGTCCATCTTCTCAATAAGCAGAAGGAATAAGATCCTGAATTACATTTCAAAATAAAGTTTTATATATTTTTGGCTTAAAATATAATATAAAAAACCACTCTCCTACATTGACTTACAAGAAGTAAATAATTTTTAAAGCAGATGACAGAGACTGCAAAATAACATTTAATTGACTAATGTTATTTTCATAAAGCAATAATCATCTTATGCAAAACTATTTGTCATACGGTTGTGTTGGCTTTGTAATTGGATTGATTTACAGTTTTGTCTTCCTTACTTTCACCCAAAAAGCAATTGTCTATTGTTTCTTCTGCCCCACCAAAAAAATAATTCCATAAATTACAACATAAAGGCACCAATACTTCACTGAATTTATCATAACAGAGTATTATGAATATTTCATTTGACAAGTGTTCGGTAATATTTTTAAGCAGTCAGCAAGCGGTCGAAACTCTGCTATCTTTTGTAACAGTTCACATGTCAAACTGGCAAAGTGCCCATATTGTAAGGCAGAAAAAAAATCTATTTAATGTCTGCCCCACAAGGCGACATGAGGTTTGATTGGCAGAAAGCAGAGAGTGGCTTTTGATCATGTGTCCTAACAAGCAGTTCCAGCTCCTGTCTTTTCAGCTGATGGGCTCCACATTACCCATTCAAACAGAAATGACAGACCACTGCACTACTCTCTGGCTCTAGTCACACGCAGTGGGAGCTATGCTGGAGACAGAGTCACTGATTAAATATATCACTTTTTCAAGACAAGCAGGTTGTCTGAATCAAAGTTGGACAGAATAGACTCAACATTATTAAAAGGGGATATAAAACTGAGATTGAGTGATGTTCAGCCAGTTTGCACAGCCTCAGGGATTCCCAGGCTGACAAGGGGAATAAGGAACAGCAGAACTCATAAAACAGGGTCAGAAATTAACTGTGACACCTTGGCTATTTTCCCATCACTTTAGGACCACTGGGTTTCAAAATTCTGGAGTCTCTTTTTTACTTTTTTACTTTCTTTTTCTTTAAATGAATTCAGTAGAGGGAGAAAAACACATAAAAGCGTGATTACTGCAGTTTGTCAATTACAGTCTTAAAGGGAATAAAATACTGGATGCAAACCCTTTGCATCTTATTTTAAAATACACTAATATACATTCTTCTAACTGGGACCTTTATTTTATAACTTTATTGCATTTATTGGTTTGGCATTATAACGTAACTTTAAAATTGAGGAATATTAGTCATAGAAATTATACAGTTAAAAATTGTTTAAGTGTCCTGACAACCAGAGGGCTAGCCAAGTGCTAGTTATCATATTTAACCTTCCTATTTTCTTTGCTATAGAATGCATATTATTTAAACCTTTTGCTTAAAATATACTTAGAGACATAAATTTCTAAAATGTATGGAATTGTTAATACAAACTTGTATTGTCTAAATTTATGTGTTTTTTAGATTCTGAATATAGCCTGTCATAATCTAGAACACATCATCAGCTATCTATGTGATGCAAATAAAATCTAAAGTTGTTTTCTATTTGGAAAAATAAAAATAGGTGCCCAAAGAAGTAAAAAAGAAAACTATCTGGTCATAGAAACTAAAGAAATAATCTGAAACAAATCATTTGAAACCAAAAGATACCATTGAATAAATGGTCCATTCAGATGAGATTCTAAAACAGTCCTTCCAAGAGATTTTAACTTCTTCTTAACTCTCATATAAAGAATTAGTTTTACTTATTTTTTTTAGCAACATACTCCAGCTATTCCTTGGAACACTTATGTTCTCATTACTAGTTTTGGCACCACTGTAAATATTTAGTAGCAGCCTCCTCGTTAGATATTTAAGATACAATTAAAACATTAAATATTCCTACCAAGATGAAGATAGAGTTTTAATAGAGAAGACTAAGGAATTAAGAATAGTCGTGACATAAGCTACTGAACTAATAGAGGATGAAGAGATACAAGAATTGCATTTTCTGGAAGAAGATGGTAAAATCACAAAGAAATGGTGAGTATTCAACCTCTGAAAAGCAGTATTTTCTTTTATTGTATTACTCATTTAGTTAAGTTACTTTAAATTTCAAAGTTAATTTAACACTAGCTGGTATATATTGGTTAAAGAATGTACACTTTTTCAGAATAATCTTAATACAAATAGTAGTTATACCATAGACTATGCTATCACTAATAAACAACTCAGTATTAATCAAATATGCGTCCTACTGCATGAAAATAAAGTTACATGTTCTCTAGCTTCTGTACTTCATATCTTTAAAGATCTTTAAGGATTAAGAAAATGATGATAACAATACATTTTATCCCAAGTTATCATAGGCACAACCAAGCAATTATTTAAAAAGCTGGTTATTTTCAAAAATGTAAGAAAATTAGCTTGATGAGGCTAATTTGACTCCTTATATGAGCCCAGATTTAAACAAAAAAAAAGGGAAGGGGGGGAATCTTTATTGGGAATTGCTTTCCAAAATCTGAAATACAGTAAAGTGGCATTTCATATTTTTCCTAAGAACTGGTTTATATTTAACATCCTTTTTTTAAAATCACCACATGCCTTTTAATTTAAGACTAGAAAGAGAGAGGATAGGAAATCGCTAAAATGAATAGTCAACTATGATAGGTAAAAAGAGACAAAATCTGCGTACGTATTGCCACTGTATTAGACTAAGTAAACCTGAAGCTCTCCAAAATACATTTTTCTCTTTTTACAATCCAGTTGCAAAAAACAACTGTGTATTACCCATGCTTTACCACACGGGTCTTTTATATTCTATACCAGGAAAGGCCAAAGAAAGGGGGTAAAATTCCACAAAACATTTTCAACACCATAAAAAAAGAATACTTTCTTTTAAAAGAATCCAAAATAATTAATTATTTTAGCCACTATATTATTGCTTACAGTAATACACAGCAATAACATTTACATTGATTGAATTCTGTTTCCTTAATGTGAAATTTGTTTGGGGTTAATTAGCACGGCTGAGGAATAAGCTTAATAATTTTATGTTGTTTACACTGGAGGCAGTTTTCCACGAGCACTGCTCAGGGAGGAAGTGACATCTTCTAATTTCAGACAAAACATGGAGGTGAAGGCGGCTGCTCACTGTGGGATCGCAAACGAGGCCCTTCCTCCTTCAGCAAGCTTCCCCAGTACTGGGGTGTCTAATGGCCACAATACAAAGTTGTTCAAATTATTTTTCAGGCATGATAAGTTTCTAAACCAAATACTGAGCTGAGCAGGGATTTTTTAAAAAACAGACTTATACAAATGGAGAAAGTCCACAATATTAGACATTTTTACTGTCCCTTCTTTAAGAAAAAGCAGGTCTAATTAGTTGTCTTCCTAAAATGCATACCTAGCATTTTTATTATGTATTATAACATTTTGCTCAGAGCTGACATTTTTATTCTGACAAGCACTGTCTGGAGAGCTCTCAATAAATAATACATTGACAATTTTCAGTAAATAAGCAGTGGACACAAATCGTTATCCTTACTTACAGCTGCCCCACTCTAATAGTGCTTTTACAAGTGAGGTGACTATTCAGTCTAATGCAATCCTCTCAGTGCTGGAAAGACATTTTCATTCATTACCACGGTCACAAGCACTTAAAGCACTTTTAAGCCCTGTTGCAAAACAGCAGGAATGACAGAGCAAGTGGAGCTAACAAAAACTAAAGTTCATCACCAGAGAAACCTGAGGCTGCTCACCTAAACAACTAGGAAATTCACTTCTACCTGGCCCACCTCAACACTTCTAGATCTACATGTCTAAGAAGAATACAAGCTTTTCTTTGACAGTTAAATGTTAAAGCCTATGGATTTTGTTTTTCACAAACCCAAATTTGGTTCACCATCCAATATTTATTAAGCACCACAGCATAAGAGAAGGGATCACTCTATGGCCTATGTGCTATACCTTTGATCAAGGTACAGAAACAAATAATATCTGAATCCAGATTAATATATTTGAAACCACACAATACCTGTTCTTTTTCATTCCATCAACTTTTATTCCCTAACAATAGCCCCTAACACCATCACTCTAAACTAGTCACTAAGCCACTAAGGCAGTCCTGAATTTCATTTTTATTCATGAGATCACATCAATTTGATTTTCTAGCAATGTGAGAAGCAAACTTATATGAAGTAAGACTTAAAGAATAATAAAATGAGAAGGTAATATCTATTATACCTTGACATATACAGCCGGTAGCTAGTACTTTCACCTTACTTCTTAATCAAACCAGTTTATCCATTATTTTAACACTTCTAAGACAATTAACTGATCAGGAAGATGTCTGAAAATATGTTACCCAGTCAGAAGCTGATTTCATGCTATAATATTATATGGCTTGGACTATATATTATAGAACAAATAGTGTAGTATAACTACTATACCATAGTTCTCAATTGGTGCACATCTGAAACACCTGGAGAGATTCTTAAAACACAGGTTTGTGGGCCCCATTCCAGAGTTTCTGCTTTAGTAGGTCAAGGATGAAGCCCAAGAATTTGCACTGCTAACAAGTTCCCAGGTGATGCCAATGCTACCGACAGTTTGAGAAACATTGGGCTACAAGATTGAGTTCATCTGAACAGAGAAGATGCACGTGACTTACAATGGGGCTAAATGTATAGTCACTTCCCTTATTTTATATGGATAGAATGATAGATTATGGAGTTTTCACATTTGAACCAAGTTCGATGCAACGTTTATTGTTGCAACATGAAAGCAACAGTGATAAATTGAAGTGAGTAAGAAAAAAAATTCAATTCATAAAAATGACGAGAAAAGGAGCTAAGGGGTATTACTCTCTTCTAATCTCCAAGTCAGTCAATCGTACTTCTGCCTGTTAAATCTATTCCATCTGTACAGAATATTTAAACTCAGTATGTCTAAATGCAAACTTTTTCCCCAAATCTTCTCAACTTTCTATATTCACCATCTTAATAGCTTCACCGTTACATCTCTCAGCTAGATATCTCCCTAACCTCACAGGCCACACTTAATTAGCAACATCAACTATACCTCAAATAGCTGATTCCTTCTCTCCTCTTCCTCTGCCATTGCCTTAGTTGTTTAGAGTCTGATTAGTACCTGCCTGAAACATTAAAATAGCCTGTTAACAGATTCCCCTGTATTTGCCCTTGCCTCTTTTCAACTGATAGTCAAAATGTCATCAAACTTAATTTTCTAAAAAAAAAAAGTGTTCAATTATATCAATCATCCTCCTACTTAAAAGTTCTCAGCTGCTGCCCACCACCCAAAGGATAAAATTCAATCTCTACGGTAATAGCTCCAACATATTTTTTCAGTTGTATTTTTTGTCCTAGTCACACCAAACTTCTTCACATTCTTCACAGGTTTATTCATATTATTGAAACTTTGTATATGCTGTTCTCTCTACCTGGTATTCCATTATATCTCTTGTTCTCTATGATGAGCTTATAAAAATTAGCTCAAATGTCAATAAATCCCTTTTTCGATCTGGAAAAAAATATGGTTTCCTCTTGTATACTTCCACGGCTTTTTTTTTTTTCTTTTTTAGTGGGAGTCTTTCTCTGTCACCTAGGTTAGAGTGCAGTGGCACAATCTCAGGTCACTGCAACCTCTGCCTGCTGGGTTCAACAGATTCTCCTGTCACAGACGCCTGTGTAGCTGGGATTATAGGCATGCACCACCACACTCAGCTAACTTTTGTATTTTTAGTAGAGACAGGATTTAGTCATGTTGGCCAGGCTGGTCTCGTACTCCTGACCTCAAATGACCCACCTGCCTTGGTCTCCCAAAGTGCTGGGATTACAAGCATGAGCCACTATGCCCAGCCAGCCACAGTGCCTGGCCAACACAGGATCTTATAGCTTCTTCTACTATTGCACTTATGATACTTTATTTACATGTGTTTCCTACTAAATTATGAGCTACTAAAAAATAGTATTTATCTCTGTTCATTTTCTTCTCCCCTTTCTTCCGCTTTTACCTCTCTCCAACTCAGGCCCACTACAATACTGCATGAAAAAGCTTAATGATTATGGAATTAGTAAGCATATATGTGTGTGTATTTAAGTATGTATACATATGTTATGTGTGTATATATGTATGTTTTGTTTAGATGAAGAGGCATTCTCTAAAAATTAAAGCAATTCATCTCTTTTTAATCATGTTATTACTCTGAAAACTTTTATAATAAATCAACAGTATTTTAGGTTAATGTATATTACATGCTAAGATCCATAGCAGGCATTGTGAAGATAGACTAAAGATATGGTATGTGTCCTCAAGAAAATTAAAATCTTCTTGGGAGGCAAGAGCAATAAATGTAAAATAACAAATACTTATCATCTATGTCAAAATCAGTTGAACATATTTTTGCAGTTTTACTTGTGAATTCTCTAGTATACTCCATTGATATATATGACTATTTCTCTTCCAATATCACATTGCCTTGATTACTATAGCTATATAGTATGCCTCAATACAGTATTGGGTAGAATAATTCCTAACATTTTATTCTTCTTTCTCAAGATATTCTTAGCTATTCTATACACATTTTAGCATAAGTTTGTCTATGTATATGAAAGTCTTGCTGGGATTTTTATAGGAATTGCATTAAATGTGTACACTATTTGGGGGAAAACTGACATTTTTACCATGTTGAGTCTTTCAGTACATGAATACAATATGCCTTGCCATATTTTTAAGTCTTTTTTGATTTTTGTAGTCGGCATTTTGTAATTTCAGCATATAGATCTGGTACATGTTTATTAAGTACATACCTAAGCGTATCATTTTATTTGGAGAAACTGTAAATAGTTTTGTGCTGGGTTTGTTTGTCTGTTTGTTTGTTTTTGAGATAGAGTCTTGTGGCCCAGGCTGGAGTAAAGTTGCGTGACCTCAGCTCATCACAACCTCCACCTCCTGGGTTCAAAATGATTCTCCTGCCTCAGCCTCCTGAGTAGTTGGAATTATAGGCACCCACCACCACACCCAGCTAATTTTTGTATTTTTAGTAGAGATGGGATTTCACCATGTTGGCTAGGCTCAAATTCCTGATCTCAGGTGACCCACCTGCCTTGGCCTTCCAAAGTGCTGGGATTACAGGTGTGAGCCACTGCACGCAGCCCAGTTTTGTGTTTTTAATTTCAGTTTTCAGATGTTACTATGTTCTGAATTTTGTGTCTCCCCAAATTTCGTATGTTGAAACCCAGTACCCAATGTGGTAGTATTAAGAGGTGGTGGTCTTTGAGAAGTGATTAGATCATGAGGGCTCCATCCCCATGAATGGGATTGATGCCCTTATAAAAGAGGCCTGAGGAAGTTTGTTTGCCCCTTCCACCATGGGAGAACAAAGCAACAAGGCACCATTTATGAAGCAAAGAGCCCTTACCAGACACAAAATTTGTTGGTGCCTTGATCTTAGACTTCCTAGTCTCCAGAAAATAGCAAAGAAGATAATGCCACATAGCAAGCAATAAATTTATGTTATTTATAAATTACCCAGTTTATGGTATTTTATTATAGTAGCCTGAATGAACAAAGACATAGGTTCATTGCTATTGCATAGAAATGAGATTGATTTTTAAGTGTTTGTCTTATATCCTGTGACCTTTTTGACTCATTAGTTCTAAGAGGCTGGTTTTTTTGTTTTGTTCTGTTTTATTTTGTATTTAGATTCCTTGGGATTTTCTATATAGATAATCATGTGATTTGCAAAGCAATTCAATGGAGGAAGGTTAGTCTTTTCAACAGATGATGCTGCAGCAAATTAGACATTCATAGGCCAAAAGAAATGAGCCTTGACTTAAACCTTAAATAAAAATTAACTCAAAATGAATTATAGCATAAAACTATACATCTTGCAGAAAAAAAATAGGAGAAAATGTTTAGAATCTAGGGCTATGCAAAGTATTCTTAGACTTGATGCCAAAACTTGATCTATGTAGTTAAAAACTGTTCAATTGGACCTCATCAAAATTATAAACTTTCATCTGTGAAAACCCATATAAAGAGGATAACAGACGAGCTAAAGACTGGGAGAAAATTTTGCAAACCATGTATCTATCATAGGACTAGTATCCAGAATAATAAAAAGCTTTCACAGCAGCAAAAATAAAACAATCCAGTTAGAAAATAGACAGAAAACATGAAAAGACATTTTACCTACAAGGATACATATATGGCAAACAAGCGTGTGAAATTGTGTTCAACATCATTAGCCATAGGATAAATGCTAATTGACCCTACAATAAGATTATCACTACACACCTATAAGAACAGTTCAAATAAAAGTGACAAAACCAAATGTTGACCAAGATGCAGAGATGCTGGATCACTCATAAATTGTAGGTGGGTATGTAAAATAGTAGAGCTACTCTGAAATATAGTGTGGCAGTTTCATATAAAATCAAACATACAATTACCATACAGCCAGCAATTTTACTCTTGGGTATTAATTCCAAAGAAATGAAAACTTATGTTACAAAAACCTGTACACAATGTTCACAGCAACTTTATTTGTAATGGTCAAAAACTGGAATCTGCATAGAGGTCCTTCAATGAGTAAATAGTTAAACATATGTGATTTATAAATATGATGGAGACCATGGAACACTACTTAGCAATTTTTTTAAAGTATGAACTTTTTAAAATTTTGTTTTTGTTGACACCCATTAATTGGATTAGATGAATCTACAGGGAATTAACCTGAGTTTTTTTAAGTAAATTCTAAAAAGCTACATACTATATAACTGCATTTATATAACATCTTTAAGATGGCAAAAAGCATTTATATAACATCTTTAAGATGGCAAAAAGTTAGAAATAAAGAACATATTAGTAGTTGCCAGGGGTTTGGTATAGAGGACAAAGGATGCTGGCATTGAAGAGAGGTAGGTGTGGTTACAAAGGAGCAGCACAAGGGATTCTTGTGATATTGAAACTGTTCAGTATTTTGACTGTTGTAGTGGATACATGTAGCTAAACAGGTGATCTATAGGTGACAAAAATATATAGAACTTAATATACACAACTGAGTATAACAAAAAGTGGAGAAACAAGAGTAACATCAGTGGATTCTTTCAATGTCAGTAACCTGGTTGTGCTATTATACAAGTTTTACAAAATATTACCCCTGGGAGAAACTGGGCAAAATGTATATAGAATAGCTCTGTATTATTGTCTACAGCTGCATGTAAATCTACAATTGTCTCAATAAAAATCTCAATTTAAAAAAGAGCGAACAGTATAATTAGGGTTATAATTTATTGATATATGAAATAGTGTATAGGTTTGAGTATTAATAATTTTACAGGAGGAGAAATTCACAAGAGCCAGTCAGATATGATCTGGAATTCTGCATAGTGAAAAATAGATAAATGGAAAATTTCAATAAACGGAGAGAAGACGAAGTTATTCTGGATAGGAGAGATAATAACTAAGCTTGAAGCATGTTGAACTAAATAACTAAACAACTTCAGCACTATGCTGACTCAATAGGTAAAACCTCATCCTGAGATTGTTACATCCTCAAATTTCTTAATCACAATGCTCTCTAAAGAAAGACTACAAAAGAACTCCAGGAACCAAATTCTAATTATGTGCAGTGTGTCTAACATAACTAAGGAATGTCCAAGTTATCTGTTTGTGCAAGTGCAAAGGTCCTAAGACATGCTTAAGCAGGAGGGGAGGAGTTCATGGCAGAGAAAAGACTAGAGTGAAAAAAAATGGGGCTTCAAAGTCAGAGTAATATGTTAGGATTTTAAGCAATGGATTTTATTCTAAGCATAATAGAGACTGACGATCATTGGCCAGATAACAATGCTCCAATGCCAATAAAATGCCTAAGCCCTCTGGATATTAGATAACACCAAGAAGAAGCAAAAGGGGCATAATTCCAAATGACTAAAGTTAAATAATGAAGTTCCTGATTTATCTAGAAGTGAGACCAGACTTTCTGCTATTAGTCAGGGTTGAGGCATAAGAAATTTAAAACCAAGAAATAATTTTTAGGACTTTGTACATTGGGCACATAAGACATAAGAGAGCTTCCTGTCTACCTCTTCTACCTGAAAACAAGAGAAAATAGCTCTAAAACATGGGGCTTACGCTGTAATTCTTAAATTTTCCATCTCTTCCCTGTCCATAACACAAGCAAAAAATACAAGATAAGAGACATTTCTGGGGGATCAGTAGAAAGCTCCAGTTAAGCCAGTGAGGGCATTCTGGAGTGAAATGGAATCCCAGTGCACACAGTTTGTTAGCCACTCTTTAAAAACTGCCCTATGACTATAGGTTACTGTCATTCAAAAAGTATGTATTAGCATAATAATTCTGCTGCTGTTGTTGCTGCTGCTGTAATGGTGCTGTTGCAAATAATTCAATATTTTGTCATATTTTCATAGTTCTTCATTATACCTTCATCAATTTTTTTCTAGCCACCTATTTGTATTTAATCATTTTCAATGTATTATGTTAGAGCAATTAGGGGAGTCCACAGTCCTCTAATTTCTGCACTCCCAATGCTAGTGGATGGCCTAAATTATATTACTTCATTGTGAGAGTACTTGTCTGTCCTCTCAGTTCTAGGTACAGCTACTCAGTTATACTTAAACTCAAGACATCAACTAAGAAAGCTACGATAGGTCTGAGCACCATACATATTCAGCATTAAGCCATAGCTTTGAATCCATGTCTTTGTTCATAAGTACTTCATTGGACAATAACTGTTTCAGATATCAAAATTGGATAGAAGCTTTTGTCTCTGCCTTCATAAAAATTTTAACATCAGAAAGAAGAAATTGGAAATAGAAAAAGACAGTTTCAAGCATAACGAAAGAAAATGAATCATAAGATTTGTTCAGTTTGAACTGAAAACTGTTTAAAAGAGAAAAGTATGATAGTGAACTCTAAAATTTGGATACAAACTGTAAAAGAAATTCAAAATGGCATAGAATCTTATAAATTTTCCTTTAATGCTTATCCAGACCAACATCCCCACTTCATAAATTAAGAAACTACTGCTTAGATCAATTAATTAACTATTAGACACTGCCTAGTATGTTAAAAAGAGTTACAATAAGAATGCACATCAATCCCAAGGCAATATCTGTAAGGATTATCATGTTAAACATTCTGAGAGAGAGAGAGGTGAAGATTTCCAGCTAATTTCAACTGTTTGGCTAGAAAAATGTCTGTTTCAGTATAAATCATTCACTAGAACAGTGGCAATAATTAATAGGTTTGTAATTTTGCATTTGAAGTAAGGACGAAAAATCTACTGTGAACCTGATGCAATTAGAGATCAGGAACTACTCTAATTCTAAAACCACACCCTGTGCAGGAAACATCAATAAAGAGGATCAAAGGGGAAAAAAGTGTGTTTCCTAACAAACCTAGTAATCACAGTCCAGTAGAAGAATGACAATACTCTTGTGCTCCTAGTTGAAAAGAGGGCTAAAGACATTCAGCCTGTTGTATTCAGATACAACAAAAGGAAAAAGAAAAATTGCGTTGAAGGGTCCATCAAAGGCCCTTGTTGAGCTTCTAAAAAGCTCAGTCATGAAGAAAAGCCTGTACTAGACATTTTGAAGAAGGTGGAACCAAAATATATAGACAGTTAAAGCTTTCAGGAATTCTAACACAGGCACATGCATGCACATGAACACACACATACAAACACACACACTCACACACACACACATATTGCAGCAGCAACTTCTTCGTGTCACATTTTCCCAGAGAGTAGAAAAAGAGCACAAAAACATGTCAACATTAATTCCACTCCTGGAGAGACGCCCTAGAGAAGAAACTTGTTCACATGTGCATCAGAAGACAGGTGCAAGAATATTCATAACATTATTGTTTGCACTAGCAGAAAACTGGAAAAAGTCCAAGTGTCCAGAAACAGTAAATAGGAGCATATACTGCTATACAGCATAGTATATGGAGGATTACACAAAAGCGAAAATGAATGAAAGTTCACACAGCAAAACTGATGCTAGAATATAAGAATAAAAAGCAAGTCACAAGAGATTACAGTATGACATTATCTTTATAAAGTTTGAAAACAAGGCTTAACAATATTTAGTGACCTATTTGAAACTATTTTAAAACAAAAAAGGCAGATAGTGATTAACAAAGTTCTGGCAAAAATGTGGATTAAAAAACAAAGATTGGGAAGGTGAAGAAAACACAAGGAGATTCAATATATTAGTAATTTTTATTAAGTTGGATGCTGAGTTCACAAGTGCTTGTTTACTTTTATGGTTTATAATATACATATCAAATATTACATAATAAATAAATGTTTACATTTACCACTTCCTTTTCTATTCATTTTTTTCTTTTGATATTGCATATATATCATATAAGGAGAAAGAATACAGATCCCAAAACTGTCCTCTATTATTTCCTGAGACTCCCAGAATAAATTCTGAAGAAGTCAGTCTAATGAATTTTCAATAGAAAAATGCAAAATGCTAATGATACACTCAAACTCCACAAGCTCAAAAATCATACAAGACTATAACTTATTTCCTAAAACCATCAGAAAGCTGCATCTTCTCTCTAAACAACAAAATGCCAGAAGAGCACCTTCTAGCTTCACAGTTCAATAAGAGGAAAAATCAGAAACAATGGCCTGCATCTGTTCCCCACATTCTTAGAGAAAGAACCTTAAAAATAAATTTTTAAATCTGAGGAGACAGAAATGAGCAAAAAATTTGAAGCATCTTTTCAAGGCAAAGGCATATAAATTGAAGTTAAGAAAAGATTCAACCAAATAGTATATTACCCAAACTGTAAATGGGAGTTGCAAAACATATAGCAAATAGAAATGAGCAAGATTTGCCCAGAAGGTCTGGAGTTAACAGAATTCTGGCTCATTTTAAGTTTTATAAGGTAATATGAGAGGAAGACCAGTTTCCAAAAACTTAGAATGCAAATATACTTAACATAAAAATATACTATACCTAATCCTTTTCATAATTCAAAAACTAATAGTTCTAGCTCTTCAACATAATCCCTAAATATCATTGTACAAATCTTTCAGAAAATATTTGTTTATTTAAACTATTTGGTAGAAGATAAGTATTTACTATGAACATGCTACAAATTTTTTAAAACAGGAAAAAGGACACTAATATCATTGGGAGGAAAGATTTTAAAGAGAAGAAAAAATCAATTCAAATAAAGTTGTATCACCATTCCTCTGAATACCCAATTGTTTCTTCACCAAAAGTATGAGTGGTCTTGGGAAACTTCAGCATTTAAATAAGTTGAAATTTCCAATTTATTTGAAATAACAATTTTGGGTGTTTTAATGAATACTTAAAGTGTTTCTTATGCAAAAATCCAGAACCTTTCCAATTTTTCCTTTTAATGAGAAACAAAATGAGATTTAAATCTGGGATATTCTCAGTGCTTCAACAATATAACTTTCAATCAGAATAGTAGTAAAAACCTAATATCCACAAATTTTGCCTTAAAAATTATTGTGATGCTCTCACAGGGTGTGAATGTTAATTTTTTTAAATGGGCTTTTAATAGATTTTTACTTCAACAGAAACACATTGCTCTTAACTGGCTACTATCTAAAAACCTCATCCAAGGCTTTACCAACCTCTCTCACTGACACCATCACATTCCACATATTTCTCAGAAGGGAAGATTGGCTTCCAGTGGGGAAACTTTAGTATCAGCTTTTCCAAATAGCCTGAAAAGAGAGTTAAACTGAATTGCTCTTCCAGAACACAAGAACATCATTGCTGCCAAATGCCAAATCCCTTAACACTATGGAACATTTCCTATGATTCTGTCTGTGGTACAGAATGAGATTCCTAGAATATTTTTCTTTTTAAAAAGCTTCTTCAAATAATAACAGCAATAGTAGTTATAATAGCAATAGTTATAATTACAGAAGCTAGTGTGTGTGTGTGTGTGTGTGTGTGTGTGTATGTGTCTGTGTCAAATCCTCACAATAACCTTGCAAGATAGGTATCATTCATACAGATTTACAGATGAAGGAACTGAGGCACAAAAGGATTAATTTGTCCAAAGTCACACAACGAGGAAATAATGCTGGCTACATGTATTGAGCATCTACTTTAAACTGGCAATGTTCTAAAGGCTTTAGTTGCCTTAACTAATTATTCATCTTTATGAAAATCTTGTCCTTATGATAACACTGTAAAGATATCCATTTTTTGGTTCAGAAACTGAAGCAGAAAGATCAAGAAATGTGCTTCATGTCCTCTTTCTGGTAAATGCTGAACTGAAATTCAAACGCGGGCAATCTAGCTCCAGAGTCTACATTCAGTAGGCTATCCTGTCTCTATAAATATTAATACTTAGATTCAAACTCAGATCTAGCTCAAAGACATGACTTTTTTTTTTTAATTTTTATTGTGACTTTTTAAAATGAATTTCCTCCTTGTTTGAACTATACCATATATCTCCTTGTACAGCAAAGGCTATCAGATGAGCAAAACACAACATGTAAGCAAACTAAATATATTTCAGTGAAAAATATATGTAGAAATACAAATGATTGTTTAGAGATGTGAATAATGATAATAATCCATCAGATATACACATAAACATATGCTCATTCTTGTGCTGGGAAACAGCTGCATAATCCATTGGAAAGCCTGTCCCACCAGGAATTCAAAGCTCAAATGCTGCTGTCCGTTCTCTACATGCACAGTAAAATGAATCCACATACTTTCATTACCATAATAGCAGAAAGCACACAATTCCACTGGGCAAATACTCTAATTTCTGACCAATGTGTGTCCTATGGAATTGTATCTAAAGCCTGCATACTATCATTACGTTTATGGCTCTATCAAAGAGAGTTCATTTATTCTAATATTTCTACCTAACTACAAGCTTTGTCACTCTCTCCTCATCACAATACTTATTACCTAAAGAATAAGTTTTTAAAAAGAGCCAATGAGTCAGGAATTTAGCTTTATTTTGTCAGACAGTTTTGTATCCCTTTCCCTGCAATCTCACATGATTCCAGAACCTGACTGAAACCAGTGCCCTCAGCCTAGGATCATATACTTAGTAGTATGATACACAAGACATGATAGTGGCTGAAGCACTATTATTAAAGAGAGATTAAAACAGCTGTACATTATGCTGAAGCACTCACTCTTCCCTTTACAAACAGACGGTCCTGGATTACAAGCAGCACTTGACCATTTAAATCACGACAACAACCAGATTTAACCAGCTGGGCCATATTCTCCTAGGCAGTGCCTGTTGACCTCCTCAGTCACAGCTGCTCAAATGAAATTCTCATTAGACAACTTATTTTCAGAAGCCAAAGGACTCTCTGATTAAATATATGTATTTAGATATAGAAGTCCTTTTTAAAGTATTCATTTTCTGACAACTGTCGCTTATGTTAGAGCCCAGCTATATTGGCAACAAGACGGGTGATACAAGGATAACTAAAATTCATCATTTAATCATAGCTGAAGAATTTTAATCTTGGAAGCATTTTAACCTGCATCTATTAATCAAAGCCTTCCTGTACACTCTACCTATCAACATACACAGTGTTTTAAAAGGTGGTTTCTGACATTCAATCATTCAATCCATCTATGGATCTATCTACCTACCTACCTACATACCAATTTACCTATCTATGATACTAAATCAAAGTTAAATTTACAAAAGCAGAAATTTTGCCTATCTTCCCAGAAGTCTCACTTTCAGAAGGAGCACTTCAGATGTAGCACCTTTGTTCAAAAGCATTTAGCAATCTAGTCAAATCACTGCTCAGAAGAGGGCATTTCTGGAAGGAATAGCAGATTAAACACTGGACAACAATTTGGTTGACCAAAGCCTCTGCTTGAAGAGTTTATGTTTCATCATGCAAATATTGTTTTTAAAAGGACCATAATAAACTTCTTACAGATCAGTTCTTGTAGATGAGGGCAAATGAGGCAGAGGTATTTAGTCTGATAAAGAGTAAAAATATTCTCTGGAACAACAATAATGCAAGGCAGGTCATCATTTATTATGTCAATCACACAGGTTGACTATCAGCTAATCATGAAGTATGACCCTCAAACCACGAAGTAGATGTGAGGGAGAGGTAGTTAACGCATTTGGAAGCTTTTAGGTGTCTGATGAGAAAATATGTCCCAAATGAGGAGATGGACCTGGAACTTTAAAGGATCAATGCCACGGAAATATTGGTGGAGCTGTTATATCTTCTCAGACCTAGTATATAATTATTTGAGAATCAGAAATCTATCCTAAACTTTTTAATGATCTTTTTTGTAATTACTTCTGTTCTCCCATTATGCTATTCTATACTATTGCTCTAAGTAGATAATCAAAATTAGGATTCAAACTGAAGATACCAAACTTAAAATAAAAAACTTCTCATTGTTCTCATGACCAAAACATGTTCCTCCACTTTTAAAAAATTGTATTACCATATTCCTATTTGCCCTGAGTTTTAACACTCTGAGCACTCTTTGAACCATTCCTCTGTCTTGGTCTCTACCCTTAAACATCAAGTCTTAACAATTCTATCTCATATCTTTTCCATATGTATCCCCCTTACTTCCTCATTTCTGAGGCCTTAGTTCAGCAGACCCTCATTATCTCTAGCCTTAAACAATTTCCTTAACATCTCTCCCTGTTCCCATTCATCCTAAACAGTGTGGCCAGATTAACTTTCCTGAAGGAAAGCTCTAATTCATCACCTTACTGTGCTAAAAAACAGTTAGTGCCTCCTCCATCACCTTCAATATAAAGTTCAGACTCCTTAGACAAGAGTGAAAGGGCCTCCATGATCTGAACACAACCTACTTTTTCAGTCTTATATCCTATATGCAATTTTCTTTAAATTTAGAACCTCAACTGTTGGCTGTTTTAAAGTTCTCTGCCTATTCTTTCTGCCTGAAATGTCTCTCCTCTCAATTTCTGTCTATATAAATCCTTTCATTCTCCAAGACCAACTAAGACCCATTTCCCTTTAGAACCTTCCAATGGCTTCCAAGCCAGAAGTAATTTTTCTATCTAGTAAATTCCCATAACATTATATCTATATAGCTCTATGGAATTTATCATACACTAGACACTGAATTAGAGTTCATTTTTATATGCCTTATATCTCTTACTAGAATATGAATTATTAAAAGTTAGAGACCATTGTTTTATTCATTATGGATGTACCATATCATCTAACATAGGAGTTCTTAACTGGTGACATAGATAGAATTCAGGAGATTTCTAAACTTTTATGGACAAGTTATTTTTCACTAACCTGTATTGAAAATTTGCATTTCCTTAAATTATAGATGCAAGTAACAAACCATACTGTATTTGTAGTTCCTATGACATTGTTACCAATAGTATCACAATTGATATTTTTATATAACATTATACTTGGAGGTATCTCAAAATATCTTTTATGCTTAAAAATTATTATACTGTTAGGCCCTCTATAAGATCTTGTTTTTAATGCATTAGTAGAATAGCATATTCTACCATATCACAAATGTTTTAAATGATTTACTGTTTAATATAATTCATTGTATCTGTAATCTGCATATTTTAGCTTACGAATTTAAAATAATTTTAAGAAAAGATCTGTAGACTTTACTAGACTATCAAAGGGATTCACAGGAAGAAAAATTAAAAATCCTTTAGTTTTAAGACAATGCATTTCACAAAAGAAGAATATGTAGAAAAATAATCACAATACTATATAGTCCTTGAAAAATGCTGTAAAAAAGGTATACCATAAACTGTAGAATATTTTATAAGAATGTTCATAAAAATTCATAATATTGGGGTTGAAAAAAGATCAAACTTCTGTCCTCTACAATGCCTCTATTAAAATGACAATAGAGATTGCTGCATATCTCCAAGGATAGACAAGTTACTGTCTTCCAAAGAAGAATATTCCATATAGACAGCTATATGTATTTCCCAGAATTTCTCAGCAACACCTCCAGAATATACTTCTTCATATTTCAAATACAGTCTAGAATGTCCTGATTATCTAATTTTATAATCTATAAACAGGAGAAAATTAGAAATTATTTACAACTAAGCAAGAAATAATAGCCTGCAACCTGATATTGAAGGAGAAACCAACATGTTTAATTAAAAAAAAAATATATATATATATATATATATATATCTCAAGCAGACATAAGAACTCTAAAGTTTCATAATTGCAAAGAAAAAAAAACATAAAAGTCCTAATAATCTCAATGATTATTGGGGCATCATTATATTACAGCACAATAAAATAATTGACATTTATAATATGTCAGTTGTATATAATATATACAATAAGTCAAATTTATATAGTTTATAGTTAATATTTATGTAGTTTACAGTAAAAACATTCATTATTATAAAACATTATTATTAAAACATTCATTATTATAATTAATTCTCAAAATGTTGAAGTTGCCAAGTTAGTTACCAAATTTTAAATTTTGTGGCTTAAATAGATTGAAGAATTTACCCAGGGCCACAGAATTGTTTGAAAGGTACTGAAGTTCCTAGTCTACTGTATTATGACCCTGGGACATCAAAAAATATATGCATTTTGTGTCATATAATCTGATTAGTGAAACAGGGAAGCATGCGATATATTTTAGAAAGACTTCTACAAAAATTAATTGGAATCTTTTAAGCTTTTGAGTTCTTAAAAGGATAAAATTGTTACATGAAAAATTCCCTAATATCAAATCCCAATTTGTCTATTATGTCACAAAACTCTCCATTTAACTTGCAATGCTAGTAATATATCCAGAGCTATTAATTACTCCATATTTTAAGGTCTAAAATCTGTACATAAAAATGAAAGTGCAACATAGTATAACCATCACTTAGACTTGATTCATTTTGTTTAAAAGTATTATTGGAGAGTCTTTTTTTTTTATTTCTGTTTTCTAGGACATAGATGAACCCAAGTGAATTCTTGTACAGAGTAGAGAAGGTAGATGTGAGATGTTCCAAGAGATGTCATGTATCAAATAAGTCACTCTTATGCATTTAGCTTTGACAATATTTGAAGCCCTCAACTCTCCATTTTACAATGTTAGGAGATAAAATAATATATTTATAAAAATAAAGAGAAATAAATCTTTTTAATTTTGTCGTTTGCTTGCTTGTTTGTTTTTGTTTGTTTGTTTGTTGATGGAGTCTTGCTCTGTTGCCCAGTCTGGAGTGCAGTGACACGATCTCAGCTCACTACAACCTCCACCTCCTGGGTTCAAGTGATACTCCTCCCTCAGCCTCCCAAGCAGCTGGGACTACAGGCACCTGCCACCATGCCAGGCTCGTTTTTGTATTTTTAGTAGAGACGAGGTTTCACCATGTTGGTCAACCTGGTCTTGAACTCCTGACCTCAGGTGATCTGCCTGCCTCAGCCTGCCAAAGTGCTGGGATTACAGGTGTGAGCCACCGTAACCATCCTAATTTTGTTTTTTAAACAGTTGATATTTTTATAAAGAAATACTATCCACCAAAAGGAAATAAGGGAGAAAAAATGAAAAATTAAATTGCAGTTAGGAAAAATCCCTTACTACCTTTTTCCAGAGTAAGGATTATGTTAAGTTTAAAACCTTAATTTGTTATCTTAAGAACCAAATAAAATACATAAAGTTTTAGAAAAATGGAGCTATCTGTTTAACACTCCTAATGGATCACAATCTGCCATCACCATGGTAACCTCTGAATAACTTTTTCCTAGCTGGTGCCAATTATGCACTTCTCCAGCCCTTGAAATCCCACTCTTTTTTTTTAAAGGCCTAGAATCTTTAGAGAAAAAAAAAAAAAAAGCCCAACAGTGAATTCCGCACATACCCTCTTGTTCAGTCCGAGTCATTTCCTCAAGCTTCTTCTGTTTCAGTGTGTCCACCACATCGGCAAGACTCCCTTTGCGGCGTTCTGGGGTTCCAAAAGTAACACTGGTCATTATCTCGCGGTCCCGACTCCCTTCGTCAGGCTTATGTGGTGAGGTAGAGGTATTTCGGAAGGAATATAGGGAACATAACTTATTATTCTCTGATTCCTAGAAAAATAAAATAAAATGAAACCATTAGAATATAAGTTTCTTTGCATACTACTGAAGAAAAAAATCCCAAACTCATGACAGTATATGATGCTTAGTAGACAAATAAAATATATTAATTAAAATAAAATATAAGTAACTTAGTAGGACAAATAAAAAATACAATTCTGATTAAATAATACTGATCAAACAAATTCTAATTAAACAAAACATTAAAGAAGCAATTGTCAAAGGAAATAATGTGAAGTTGGAGATTAAAATTGTTCAGTTTTTGAAATATAAAGCAGTATGTGTTCAAAAACAAACATTTCAACTCTTTATTCATTTAGACCTCTCATTTAAATTAGTTCAGATTCAATGACTAATTATTAGGATTGGTAAAGTTTTTCTTTTAATTGGGCACTTTTATTAGCAACACTCTTCCCATAGCACTAAAAGAAGTATATCACAAAAACGCTGTCCTTTAGTTTAGAACCAGTAGAAAAGTTAGCTTCAGTAGCCAATGTTTATTGTTCACCAGAAAATATATAAATTATCTAAATCCATGCCAGAAAGTTAGCCAACCTGAATTTTTTGTGTGCTGGGGTTTAGAGAAAAGTTTTCGTTTTGGTTTTTCTAGCTATACATCTGTCCAAAGTTACAGAAGTCTCTTTGTATTCCTTACCCTTACCACTGATACTTCAGCACATTTTTCATGTGGCATTTAAAAACGTCTTTTTTTTTTTTTAACAAAAGGACAAGTTTATCCTCAGATGAGAAGTAATTTTTTGTTTTAAAAAAAGGACAGGCTTATTACAGAAATATTTGTGCAGGAATTACTTCATAGTATAGAGAAGTTAGCTAACTGCTAAAAGGGTTAGATGAATCAGCTGAAAAGGAAAAGCAAATCATAGGTAAAAAATAAACACCTAAAATTAATAGAAATAAAATATTTTTATATGGCTCTAAATTGGAACTGAGGGTTGGACATAGCTATTATTTGGAAATAGCCCTTCAGCAGCCTTGCATTCACCTTTCATCTGTTTGTACAAGGGTATTCTCTCTCCCTATATTTATTTTTTTTTAAGTGTGTAAGGTAAATCAGCCAGTCTTTGTGATCACCGTCAGACTCCTGAAAATCCTAATTGTTCCTTTATCTCTTGGCTTCACAAGGAACCCCAGGAAGAGTCAAGAACTAGAGGACAAGCATGAAGAAAAAGTTACACAGTTAATAACTAATAGGAAAAGGAGAGAAAAGGAAAATAATATCTAGAGCAGTAAATTTCTACATATATTAAATGACATAATAATTTTACTCTACAAATGCTAGGTATTTACAATTATTGCCATGTATATAAGACGGGATAAAATGTATTTTCAGGGTTATAGAAAGCACATAATGAGATAACATTTGTAAAACATCTAGGCATGGTGCTGCGCTCACAATACTGAAATGGTGTTTAATATCTGTAGGTACTATTTTCCTGAGGGAAGGAGCAGATCTAGGAATGGGACCAAAGAGATTTTTCTTCCTACTGAACCTGAGGAATTGTGAAGTAAAAAAGTGTTCACAAGTCTCGAACTAAGTTAAATATTGTGAAACCTCTGAATATATTAAAAACCTTTGAGTTGTATACATTAAATGAGTAAATTGTATGTAATATTTATTATATCTCAATTAAGCTGAATCTTTTGATTAAGAGCTAAATCTTACTTTTTTTCTGCACACCCATTGCTAGTACAACGCCCAGAACAGAGCAAATCAACATATTTGTGCTGAAATAAACAGAAAAGGATAAAATAAGTGGAGCAGGGCAGGGAAGAGAGCTCCTCTTTACCTTTCTTCTAGATCCCTTCTTTCCTCCAGGAAAGATGTTTTATCTCACTTAATATTTACAAGAATTCTGTGAAGTGATGCAGAGGAACTCCACCCCTTCTTTTAGATGCCAGTCATGGCTAGTACATGGCTCCTTGGAATGGCCAGTTCATTCTCCACTTGTGCAAATGAAATGCAGAGATATCTATGTCAAAGCCATTTAGACCTCTTAATAAAGTCCATATTAGACATCTGACCAAGGCATTTATGAATTAATAATCATCATTTGATCAATCATACTTCAGATGTTTTCATTTCAAATCCAAATTATTGTCACATTCTACCCAAAACAAAAACAAAAACAAAAACCTCTGACTCAACCTAAGGGATTAAAGAACAAGTCAAAACAGTAATATGTGGAAGTGGTTACCTACAAATGACTCACTATTGACTATAATAAAGGAGTTTTTCCCATCACTGCCAAACTGAAATTGAAAGATGCTAAGAGAGACTCTCCAGCCTGAATAATAACTTTAGATTGTGCTGAGAGCATTGAGGCTCCAAAGAGTACCATTTTTTCCTATCAGGACTAATTCCAAACAGTCTTATTTACTCATTGTTGTGTGCTTGTTGGACTGTGTTCCTTGTTCTTTACTCATGGGAATGTGGTCACTGCCATCCTGCACCACAGACAATAACCATGGGTTCCTTATTACAATGATGACCCACACTGTTCTCAGCCCAGTAATCTGTGCAAAGTGGCTCAACACTACCAAACAGCAGAGAACAAGAGGCTAGAGAGTCATAATTTCCCCCCAAAAGCCACAAGAACTACTTACAATATGTCACCAAAGTATAAAAATAGGCACTAAATAAAAACAAATGGCTTAAGTTGTGTAAGTCATGTTATACCATGCTAACAACAGTGAGAAGGGGCAAAATTTGCCATTTCCAGCCATCACTTTTTAACTTTCTAAAACTTAACAAATACTAACCTTTCATAAATGTTAGTCTGTAAGCAATTCATCTGGGTGAAAGAAACACATAAATTAATAAACTTATAATAGCTTACGTCTAATATGAAGTCAATAATGCCAAGTTTAAAAAAAAATCTTGATAAAGAATCTCTAGGTTTTTTAAGGAGGCTATATAATTTTAAAGTAAATTTTGTTAAGAAAAAAAGCCCAGATTATTTTGTAATTTCTTAAGAACAAAACAGGTCCAATGACACACCAACTGAGGCAAAATATCTGATACGATTTGGATTTGTGTCACCGCCCAAATCTCATGTTGAATTGTAATTCCCAATGTTGGAGGAGAGGCTTGGTGGGAGGTGACTGAATCATGGCAGTAGACTTTCCCCTTGCTTATCATAGTAAATGAGTTCTCAGAACATCTGACTGTTTAAAAGTGTGTAGCAACTTCCCATTCTCTCTCCTTCTCCTGCTCCAGCCACGTAAGATGTGCCTGCTACCCCTTCACTTTCCGCCATGATTGTAAATTTCCTGAGGCCTCCCCAACCATGCTTCCTGTATAGCCTGAAGAACCATGAGCTACTAAACCTCTTTTCTTTATAAATTACCCAGTCTCAGGTATTTCTTTAGAGCAGTGTGAGAATAGACTAAACCAATGTCCAATGATAATACCTACCAAGACTTAATGCATGTCATTGCAGCACTGCTGTGAAGAGACTTGAGATAAACATTTCCCTAAAGCAGTTGTTCTCAAGCTTCAATGCATAGAATTATCTGGCAAGTGTGTTAAAATGCAAATTCCTTCACCCCATACAACCTTCCACAATGATGGGGCCAAGGAATATGAATACTCATGAACATCCCAAGTGATTCTGATGCACAGGTTCTGACCCCACTTTAAGAAATACTGCTTCCTAAAGGACAATGAAATAAGTATGTTTTGCCTTAATATTATAATGTGAATATAATGGTATAAAAATTTTTAATGCTGGTTGTGATTCTTACTTCTCTTCTTTTGATCTTTCTTTTGAAAACCAAAAAACATATGAAAAGAAGTTCATCATCACTGGTCATTAGAGAAATGCAAATCAAAACCACAATGAGATACCATCTCACACCAGTTAGAATGGCAGTCATTAAAAAGTCAGGAAACAGCAGATGCTAGAGAGGATGTGGAGAAACAGGAACACTTTTACACTGTTGGTGACAGTGTAAATTAGTTCAACCATTGTGGAAGACAGTGTGGTGATTCCTCAAGGATCTAGAACTAGAAATACCATTTGACTCAGTAAGCCCATTACTGAGTATATACCCAAAGGATTATAAATAGTTCTACTATAAAGACCCATGCACACATATGTTTATTGCAGCACTGTTCACAATAGCAAAGACTTGGAACCAACCCAAATGCCCATCAATGATGGACTGGATAAAGAAAATGTGGCACATATACACCACAGAATACTATGCAGCCATAAAAAAGAATGAGTTCATGTCCTTTGCAGGGACATGGATGAAGCTGGAAACCATCATTCTCAGCAAACTAACACAGGAACAGAAAACCAAACACTGTGTGTTCTCACTTGTAAGTGGGGGTTGCACAATGAGAACACATGGACACAGGGAGGGGACCATCATACACCAGGGATCTGTCAGGAGGTAGGGTCTAGGGGAGAGATGGCATTAGGAGAAATACCTAAGATAGATGACGGGTTGATGGGTACAACAAACCACCATAGCATGTGTATACCTAGGTAACAAACCTGCACGTTCTACACATATATCCCAGATCTTAAAGTATAATTATTTTTTTAAGTCTTAAAAAAAAGAGAAACAACCACTGTATAACATGACAAAACACATGAACATCACAAAAAGAAGAACATGTGGGCCCTGAGTTAGTAAACATTAGTTTATTCAAATGAAATTTACTACAAATTTCTTTTCTTTCAACCCCTTCAGCAGCCTACCAAACCTAACAGTGAAGAAAATTTTCAAAACATGATTTAAAAGGATCCAAGTCTCAATACAAGGAAAAAAGTCATGTTGATTCAGATAATCTAAAGAACATTTCACTGGAAATCAATTAAAGACAGTATGTGTAGATGACTAAAAAAGCACATGGTAGTATTATTTCCAATGCAAGGAAAAAAAAACATGTTGATTCAGATAATCTAAAGAGCATTTCACTGGAAATCAATTAAATACAGTATATAAAATATATTAGATGATTGAAAAAGCACACGATAGTATCAAAAAATACTTATTAAACCAAGTTTTCAGGAAAGAAAAAGCAATTTTCACAAATCAAGAATTTTAATTAAGATGTTTTCCAGTGTTTCAAGAGATAAAGTAAATATTAAAAACAAAAAATATTAAAACAAATACTGTTCATATGTTTCAGAAGTTATTATTCAAAACTGATTATACAGCAATGGCATTCAAATGGCTTTAAATTTAAGTAGCCTTCTCACGGTATTGAATATATCAAACTTACTCAAATCTTTGGACATTTGTGTGCCTTGTTGCTTTCCCCTGGAATGCCCTATATCTTCCTTAATTTTGACCCCAGTCCACTCTTCAAAGTGCAGCTCAAACTCCATTTCATCCTTGAAGCACCCCTTACTATACAGGACTTCTCTATCATGATAACCTCCAAACTACACATCAAAGCACTTAATCATAACCATATAATTTAGCATTTAATAACATGCTAGAATAAAAATATTCATTACTCTTTTGCATGTAAATTGTCATATTTGTAACTAAAGTTTAACTCTTAAAGGATTTCAGGACTTCATGCTTCTTCTATAGGCTTCCAGAGCATACAACAAAATTAAGTAAGTGTGGACTAACAAACTTGAACCAACCACTCACCAAATCTGTCAAAAATAATCTGAAGGCTGGTACAGTGACTAACACCTGTAATCCCAACACGTTGGGAAGTCAAAGCAGGAGGATCACTTGAACCTAGGAGTTTGAAACCAGCCTAGGCAACATAGTGAGACCCCAACCCTACAAATAATTAAAAAATTAGCTGTGTGTGGGAGTGCACAGTTGTGGTCCCAGCTACTTGGGAGGGTGAGGGGAGAGAATTGCTTGAACCTAGGAGGTCAAGACCACTGTAAGCTGTGATTGCTCCACTGCACTCCAGCCTGGGCAACAGAGCCAGACTCTGTCTCTCAAAAAAAAAATATATCAAATATTAGCCTAAGAGTAAATATTTGCTCCAACAATGACAGGATTGCTTAAGCAAAACATTTAGAACTGAGATACTAAAACACAAGGAATTGATATGTCTACACAGTGGAATTCTACACCGCCATTAAAACAAACATATCTATTGAACATACTGTGGTTTATAGAGATTAATAACCATAAGCAACCTAGTTATTCTAACTGTAGGAATTATTTTAGGGCATTATGGTTTTATCCATATAATGGAATAATTTGAAACTACTGAAAATCATATTTTTGCAGAAAATTTAATGAAATGTTGAAATATTCATAATGTATTATTAGCAAAAAGTATATTAATCAAATTAATATACTTTTTCATTTTAAATTTTTGGATATAGATAATAGTTATATATATGTATGGGGTACATGTGATATTTTGATACAAGCATACAATGTGTAATGATTAAATCTGGAGAACTAAAATATCCATCAACTTCATCAGCAGATAAGTGAATTTTTTAAATGTAGTGTATATACACGTAATGGAATATTATTCTACCATTAAAAAAGAATAAAATTACGTTATTTACAACAACATGGATGGAACTGGAGGACATTATGTTAAGTGAAATCAGCCAGGTACAGGAAGACAAATTTCACATGTTCTTACTCATTTGTGAGAAGTAGTGAATAGAACAGTGGTTACCAGAAGCCAGGAAGGCTAGTGGTGAAGGGGAATAAAGAGGAGTTGGTTGATGAGTATGAAAATATAGTTAGACAGAAGGAATAAGATCTACTGTTTGCTAGCACATTATACATTGTTAAAAAAATTATGTATAGAAGAAAAGAGATCATAATACACAATAAAATGTTAATGGTCCTCTGAGTATTGGGATAATAGATAATTTTATTTTATTTTTGAAGTCCTCTATATTTTGTAAATATCCTACCACAAATAACACTTTTAATCAGAAAATCAATTTCATCTTCACATTTAAATATAAGTATCAAAGAAGTCATAGAAATAATTTATCCACAAGGAAGGATGTATTAAATTAAAAAAGGATATACTGTAGTACTTAGAGTTTAGCACCAATTATTTATATGTGTGCATAAGTGTAAAAGAGTAAAGATTTGCTCCAACATACATAAACTGGAAAGACATATCAAAATATTTATAGTTATTCCTAAATGGTGGTAAGACTGTTGGTAATTTTCATTTCCTTTTTGCTTATCTCTGTTTTCTAATTCATCTTCCATAAACATATTACTCATGTAGTAAAGAAAAACAAAAGTTATTTTATACATAGATGTGTAGGGGAAACAGAGTAGTAATTTAAAAGAATGGAGTTTGGCCTTCTTGAAGATGTCAAGAGAGTGAGTATATTAGAGTTTCCCTGTATCAAACTCAGAAAAAATAAACCAGCTTTCTTTCCTTGGCATTTCTACAGTTGAAGGATCTCAAATATTATTTCTAATAAATCTAATTTTTGAAAATTAATCTTCATGTAAGCTAAAATCTAGATATTTATTGCTATGGTTTGAATGTATGTCCCACCATAATGCATAAATCAAAGCCTAAGACTTAATCACTTTAGGAGGTGATTAAGTTATGAAGACCTAGCCCTTATGAATGAGATTAGCAACCTTATACAAGTGCTGAAAGCAAACAGTTATAGGTTCTTTTCGCTATTCTACCCTTCCACCTCATGTGGACACAGTTTGTTGATCCTGTCTAGGTATGTAGCAACAAGGTGTCATCTTGGAAACAGAGACTGGGCTTTCACCAGACAGCAAATCTGCTGGTGCCTTGATCTTAGACTTCCCAGCCTCCAGGACTGTGAGAAATAAATGTGTATTCTTTATAAATTACCCAATCTACAATATTTTGTTCTTAGCAGCAGTAGTGGACCAAGACACTAATTACAACACATTTTTTTCCTTTTTGCTCTAAAAAGATACATATCAGTCTACTTCCTCTTCCATGTGAGAGTTGTTCAAATATCTTAAAGAAGATATCAAATTCTTTTTCTAGGTAAAAATCCAGCACTTTCCAAACCCATTTCTCATTTGCAATGATTTCCAGACCCTTCATCACCCTCCTCTGATGTATTTGTCTCTAAATGTCATTCTAAAAATATGTCACCAACAACTAAATACCAAGTTCTACATCTTCACTTTCAGCAGGAAAAAAAATAATACTCAGCAAGGTTGTTTCCTCCATGTCACATGGGTAGGACCAACAGAGCTAAAATCTAAGTGCAGGTTTTCTGACATCAAATCCAATGTTTTTTCTAGTCCATAGGCCTATACTTTTTTTTAAAGTCACTCTCAACAGTAGAAGATGCCACAATGCCAATCATGACACTACCTTCTAAATCTTTTTCTTTCCATCCATTTCCAGAAAGGAGATTTATCTACATTTGAGGCAAAAATTACACTTTACTATTCACCTTAATCCAAGAATTATCAAGAAGTAACTTGTATTACTTATGTATTGTTGTATAAGAAATAATCTCAAAACAAAGTGCTTAAAACAACAATAATCATTTATTATTATTTTTTTTTTTGAGACAGAATCTCGCTTCATCGCCAGGCAACAGGCTGGAGTGCAGTGGCACAATCTCAGCTCAGTGCAACCTCCCCCTCCCGGGTTCAAGCAATTCTCCTGCCTCAGCCTCCCGAGTAGCTGGGACTACTGGCGTGCGCCGCCATGCCCAGCTAATTTTTGTATTTTTAGTAGAGACGGGGTTTCACCATGTTGGTCAGTATGGTCTCGATCTCTTGACCTCGTGATCTGCCCACCTCGGCCTCCCAAAGTGCTGGGATTACAGACTGAGCCACCGCACCCAGCCTCATTTATTATTCTTAATGGTATCTGTAAGTCAGGAATTTGGGAGCATCTGGGCCGGGTGGTTCTGTCTCAAAGTCTCCCAAGAGGTTACAGTTAAGTCAGTGGCTAAGGCCAAAGTCATCTCAAAGGCTTCTTTAGTCACACATAAGGTACTTGGGCTGGGAACATTTTAAGAGCTCTAGGCTGGGATATCTAGGTTTTCTTGGACATCTTCCTCTATCTCTACATGACCTCTCTGCATGGTCTCTTCTCTCCAGCATGTTAGTTTCAGAATAGCTAAACTTCTTTCTTATGTGATGTATCAGAGATCCAAAGGTGCATGTCCCAGAGACAGCAAGATGAAAGCTCTACCAACTGTTTCTAACTCAGCCTGGGAAATCACGCTGTATACAACTGTCACTGCATTCTATTCAATAGTGAGTCACCAAGCCTTGCCGATAGTCGAGGGAATGGGAATTAGACTCTGCCTTTTTATAGGATAAAGTTATGATTATATCCTCAAATAGTTGCTACGAGAAATGAATCATGTATAAAGCACTTAGTATAATGCCTAGCATATAAGTACTCAATAAATGATAGCTACTCTTATTATTAAATACAAATATCTTTTGTCCAATTACACTTTGTTTCAATTTGTGATTCTGAAAATACAGTCATGATAACCACTGGCACCATTTTTAAGTTCTGATACATACTTGTTCATCTAAGTAGAATAATAACCACTAAACTACATTACTTTCTTCATTATCAATGTTCATCTCAAACTAATTTCATTGAGATCTGGCTTCTCACAAAGCTACGGGAACTTTAGCATTTATAATTTACTTTTTCTAGAAATACTATCAATTCTTATTTATCCTATCTGCATATGGATTCTCTCCACTGTGTCCACAAGCAGCTACAGTACACTACCACTCTGATTCAGCTGGATTGCCAACCACACCTAGACAAGGAATGTGGATGAACAGCCATACTACAAGCACAGGAGAGCAGTGGGCTGGGATTGCAAAAGTCAGATCAGATGTCAGGAATTAAGAGTCAGAAAGCATAGGTCAGGAGTTGAGTCTTGCCTGTATAATGAAATTGAAACCCACGTACCGGTGGAAGTCACTGCAGTTGGGAGAAATGACTCGGAAACGGTGTAAGTAGCTGCAAGAATCAACTTCCGTACCTGCTGCCCAGTCTAATTGTAGGAACAGAATATTATTCACTTGTAGCCTTTCCTGTACCCAGTAGCAAGAATGAATTAAATGTATTCATTCTTATTGCATCGTATGTTGTCAGTTTTGTTTTGTTTTTCGGTTTAGTTGTAGCCTCTCCAGTTACAGTCTTATCCTCAACCTAGTATGCCCTCCCTATAGATAAGGTTTATTGACATGTGCAATCATAGATTTGCCCCAGGTTTCTGACAGCACTCAATCTACAACAAACTTCTCTTTCCTTAGACCCTACCCAAAATCAATAAAAGAAAGCACAAACCCTAAAACAGGTTCAATCTAACATTCTCTTACTAAGACACTCTATGGTTCACTATCGCATATATTCTTCCTCAACAAAAATGAGTAATACACTTAATTTGTTCAGCTACAGATATGTATTCTGACTGGAAAGAATTAAGGGGCTACAATTTATGTAAAGAAATTAAAAACACAAGAAAAACAACCAAAAGTCATTTATGTTTTAAATTACCGTGGACTGGCAACTCAACCACATTAGTGATCAATCTTCCCTGCCAAGTCACATGGCTCCCACCACTATACCCCATCCTTCCTTGGTATGCAGTGCATTTATATATTTAAAGTTTTAATTAAATGTCCAAATTATGTTATATAAGTTACATATGTACATATATATTTAATATATATTAACTTATATCATAGACAATATATATAACATTTTTTCTGATTCTCCACTTTAAACCACCTTATTTTTTTTTTTTGATGATCCGAAAACTACTTGCCAACTGTGCTATATAAGACACCTTCTACTACAGTGTTATCGATTGCCAGAAAAGATTTAGGTTCCAATAACTTCTTGCTAACAAAGGAAATCTAACCTTTTTAATATGCTGAAGACTAAATTGCAAACATTTATAGGTTCTTTCTCAAAGAAAAAAGTATGTTTTTCTCTAATGTGACATACTCTAACAAAAAGAATTGAGTTAAAGAAGCATATATAAATTAAAATGCTCTATTTGGTTCTAATTGCCAATAGATTATTTATGATAAAACTATCATTTTTTGAATGATAGTGAAACAAAGTGTATTCTTTTTTATTTTGTTAAAACTGATGTTTGCTAGTATATTAGATTTATATAACATTCTCAAAATTGAAATAACATGCTACTTATCACTATTACTATGCTGTTTAATAACAATAAAATTATTCACAGATGTGTCAGAAAATAGATGTTACCAATATTTGCTAAAGTGACATGATTCTAAAAGCCAAAAAAAAAAAAAAAAAAAAAAAGCTGTTATTTCCTAAATGTTATTTCAATTTGCAGAAAAAAAAAATCCAAAAGTTTTTTGAATGGCCTCATTAACTTTCTATTTAATACATGGAAGTAAATATAGTGAGATTAAATACAGAAAACATCCCCAAACCTGTCAAGACAGGCACATAGAAAAGCCAAAAAGCCCTGCATTATCTATACACTTCCAGCCTCACACACAAAATTTAAATCTCAAGATTCAAAGGTCTTTAAAATTCTAATTGTTCAATCCTATCTAGCACTTGAATTCCCTGTTCAAGAGAAGATGGAATAATAAAATAGTTAACAAAGTACAGGCGCCCTGGGCAAGATTTTCCAGTTTAAATCCCAGCTTTTCCACCTCTCATCCATATAAGCTCAGACAAGTTAGTTAACTTCTCTTTGCCTTAATTTCTTTGTCTGCAAAATGGGAATAATAATAGGGCATAAATAATGTATCTTTAAGAGTTATTATGGGAATTAAATGAATTAATAAAAATAAAACACTTAGCACAGTGTCATTACATAGTAAGTGATCATTAAATGGTTATGGTGGTTATTGTTACAACTTCGTTGACAAGTGACTATTTGGCCTCTCCTTAAACACCTTTAATAATAGAGGATTTAGCAGCTCTCAAAGTAGCCCATTCTATTTTTGGAGAGTTGTCCAAAATTCTTTATAGAAATATGAAACCTGTTTCGATCTTTATTTCTATTCCATGGAAACATTCAGCATGGCAGTTGTTCAATGCATACTCACAGCTATTACAGTACCCTTCTATTTTCTCTTCATCTAGGAAAAATATCCCTTTTTCTTTCATTTCTTCTTCATAAGACACAGTTCAGCCATTCTCAACATTCTCCTCTGAGTGTGTTCCAATTTGTTTCTCTCTCTCTATCTCTTGAAGAGTAGTGCCCTAAACTCAATATACTCAATTCTGTCTGAACAACAAGAATTACGACACACTATCACCTGCCTTAGAGATATCATCTTTTAAAGATATCATGCCATGAGACAGACAGTAAGCAGAGCTTTAAGGCAGGCCTGATAGTGAATTTCCCAGCAATTGAAGCAACATTCTCTCAAGATTCAACTATTAGTCGGGCACAGTGTCTCATGACTGTAATCCCAGCACTTTGGGAGGCCGAAGCAGGCAAATCACTTGAAGGCAGGGGTTTGAGACCAGAAGCTCGAGACTAGCCTGGCCAACATGGTGAAACCCCATCTCCACCAAAAACACGAAAAATTAGCCAGGAGTGGTGGTGCACACCTGTAATTCCAGGTATTCGGGAGAGGCTAAGGCAGGAGAATTACTCCAACCCAGAAGGCGGAGGTCCCAGTGAGCCAAGATCAAGCCACTGCTCTCCAGCCTAGGTGACAGAGCAAGACTTCATCTAAAATAAACAAACAAAAACAACATTCAACTATTGATTGGTTCATGTGCCTACCAACTCTAGACAGTTATTTTCATCTGGCAATTCATTAGTACTCAAACTACCATATACATGATACTCAATCTAAACAATAGTATTAAGCTAGGTCAAATTGGCTCTCCTAATTTTCACCCTGAAGCCAAGAAAGTTAGAAGTGGCAAGAGTGGTTATAGTTCAAATCTCTCTTATTCAAACTGAGGAAGTTTAAGTCAGGAGATAGAAAGTGACTTCTGTAAGGTCACACAGCAAATCAGGGCAGAGATGAACATAGGCTTTCTAGGAGGTAACTTGTGTTTCCTCTAAGCACCCCAGAGAAAATACTTGCACTGAATAAAAGAATGTCTTTTCGACAATTTAAGGCATTGAGAAATAAAGGGAGTGATTATGCGGAAGTCGGAGATATTAGACAAATTCTTACAGGGCACATTTCTATGCATGGAGAGTCTCAAATGATTCCACAAAGCTCTTCTTAAGAGGTAACTGCTTACTCTAGTGTCAAGTCAATCTTCCTCATACTCTCCTCCTCCACAGTTGTTTTTTATTTTCATCCCCATTTGAGTGACACCCATGCTGTTTGTTGTTGTTTTTGTAATAAGCAAAGTAACTAGTGTGCTTTAAATGAAAAGAACTAACTCATGGTATGCACTTCATACCTCATAAATCTTAACATTAAAAAGTATCAGAGCCCTATCAAGGTTTGTCAAATCCATTTGTTCCTTAATAGAGGTGCAACTCTATTAACAGTTAAGTCCTTTCAAGGCCCAGTTTGCCTAAAGAAGAGAGTCAAGAGCATGGATTGCCTTACATGTCATACATACTCAGGCCCACCCTGTGAGCTCAACAATTTCCTCTCTTCACTAGATATTGCCCAGTAAAGCTCCCAAGTTTGAGGATTTCACTGAAAGAACCTTCAAATTTTCTTCAAATATGTTAAATTTATACGATGGGCTACCAAGAAACTCTTTACAATTCAGAATATTTAAAATAATATCCCTAGCTCTCTGGTTTAAGGTCTTACAACTAGAACAAGTACAAAAAGACTAAAAGTTATTCCACAGAGGCTATGTTACTTTTAAAACAATGATCTATTCATCCATGCACCCACCCACCTATCTCTATGTACATTTCCAGGGAAAGAGAAACTAGGCAAAAAATGTCACCAATTTAACACAAGACAGCAAATAAGAAGTCTAACTGCCATCAGATGCTCAAAATGTCTGGAAGCTGTGGATTCCTCTACCTGAATACAATATACGACCTTGGACTGATGACTCAACTACATTCACAGAGCCCATATCTTCTCTCTGGAAAGAAAAAATTCTCTGAATTTTTATTTTTCCCTCATAACTTCCAAATACTCAAAAACTTAGATTCATCCCTTGACCTATTGTGTCATCCAAGAGAACTAGCCAAAAGGAGAGCCAAATTCTAACCTTACTTTAATTTCAGAAAGCAAAGGAAATAAACTATAATCAAATTATATCTGAAATATATCAGTGAGAGAACAAAAATGGGAGAATCATCTTTAGTAGAAGCATATACCAGGTATGAAATAAATTAATATAACTGGAAGTCAAATATTGACTCTGAACTCAAGAGAAGTTTTCTCAATTTGCTCACAGATTATATTACTTTAGTACTGGCTAATTCAGTGCTTATGAAAAAAATTATAACTTGCCACCAGAACTGACAAAAACATTGATAAATAAAAGTAATTGTCATATAAATATTTGAATTCTTCATTTATAGGCAAATGAATCTCTTCTGTTATACCACCATAATCTATCTGTGCTTGAATGAGGGCACATTTCCTCTCAAAAGTTTGAGATATTTGAGAATATTGTATTCTATTCTCAGTACATTAGGAGTAGAAACAAATCAGAGTTAAATTGTAACGAAAGCAAAGTTTGCCAAATAATTTCCAATCATTTTATTAAATAAGGTTTTCCATTTTCTAGGGTGCTAATGAAATACAAAGAAGATAAATGAAATGCATAAATATTCATTTCTAATTTCAACCTGATTATAAAATTTTATTAGCAAAAGTTTGTAATTTATACTTTGGAATTTAGAATGTGGTTTACACAAAGATATATTATTGAACTCAATTTGCATTACCTAAAAAACAATGCCTAGGGGTCATGAGAATGTCATAAAGGTTAATATCATAAAAAATACATATGTCATCACACTGAAAGCTATATTAACCAAAGGAATAATAGCTTGAAGTTGCTCTTCTTTTAAAAGGTTATACTTCTCCTGTAAAGCAAGGAAACTTTTTTGCAGAGGACAATCCAAGAGTGGGATAATTTGCATATCAGGTAATAATGCATATTCATTATAGGTGTTCAAGAAAGACTAGATGTATTTGTGGAGGGAACTGAGTAGGGTCTTTCCTGCTTGATGCAGGTGGTTTGACTCAACAATGAGAGACAGCCCTTTCAACCTGATCTTCAAATGAATGGTGCAAGTAGGATCCATTATGTTAAAGTTGCCTTTATGAAAAGCAACCATCTCCAAATTAAAGAAGAAAGATCTCAAGACTTGCAAACACAATCCTGGCTTCCTCCTCCCAAAGTAACATGCTGTCTATCACAGTTGTCACTATCTTATTCCTGCTGATCTAGAAGGACTTTGAGATTAATATTTCATTCTAATGACAAATTCAAATTAGTCATATAAACAACTGCATGCTATATACAATATACATTATTTTCTACATGTTGCTTGGAAGCATTACAAAAAAAAGTGCAGATTTCACTGTTCCAGTTATCATATTTTATTATAGTGATGTACCCAGAAGATAGGAAAGAAAAAATTGTAAGAAGGATTTCTGTACAAGAAAATATATGTTAATCAGAAACACCTATAGACTGAAACTCACTCATAGAGTTCTGCTTCAATCAGAAAATTATTGGTATCCTGAGATTAGCTTCCATTGATTAACTGACCAATTTTAATAAAAGGTTAATTTTTTTAAAAAAAAAGCTACATTTAAATGACATTTGAATCCATTTAGAAAAATAAAAGCTGAGTAGAACAGTCCTGCTCAGGCTGTTCATGCTAGACTAGATTATACTATATTTTTTATTAGTAATCAAGTCTTATTTTAAATAATTATCAAAAAGCTACTTTTCCTGTGTCTGTAAATGCTATAGACTCCAAGCTACATTTTGGTCATATAGGAGTATTTGCATGGGGATAGTTGACAGGGAAAGCCAAACCACAGGAGCAGCCCTGACATTACTATGAGGTGTACACTAGCAGGACATAGGTAAAGTAAATGAAAACAAAATATCCATCAAACATAGAAATATCACATAAAACTGAAGCAAATTAGAATATTGGCTGAATCCAAGAAAATATAATCCGTATGAACACGCAGGAATGTTGCGAATTTTAAGTGAATGTCAGTGATAGAGTTCATTAAGAGATTCATATTATAGTCAGTGCACTATAAACCCTAGTCACTGGATCTTATACAGACTGAATGTTTAAAATAAAAATAAACATGGCATGTCACATCTCCTTAAAGCATTCTGAATACACAATTTTATTACACTGAAAAATAAAAAGACACTAATGTCCAATTTTCCTTGATCTGTCAAAATACAAAAGAAATGCAAAAAGTCTTTGCACAGATGTAGCAAAGTACTAGATTTTAATATTTTGGCAGGTGCTCAATATGCAGCCCACATAATCACATGTTAATGACTGGAGTGTGTTAATCAGCATGCATACCTGATTCCTTCTTGCCCAAGGGGGGAGAAAAGCCAACTATTCCAGAGCATGATAATGTCTCTACCTTTTTTTTTATTTCTTTTTTTTTTTTTGAGACAGAGTCTTGCTCTGTCACCCAGGCTTGAGTGCAGTGGCACAATCAGCTCACTGAAACCTCTGCCTTCCTGGTTCAAGCAATTCTCCTGCTGCAGCCTCCCGAGTAGTGGGAGCACAGGCATGTACCACCACACCCAGATAATTTTTGTATTTTTAGTAGAGATGGGTTTTCACCATGTTTCCAGGCTTATCTTAAACTCCTGACCTCAGCTGATCCACCTGCCTTGGCCTCCCAAAATCTTGGGATTATAGGTGTGAGTCACCACACCTGACCTAATGTATCTATTTTTGATGAAGATTTCAATAATATGCTAGGTAAGAAAGAAAATTTTCCCAAAAATTATCCTTAGAAAGGCATATTATATCACTAAGAATCATGAAAAAATAATTTATATTTCTATAAATATTGAGATATTTCCAAGTATCATACCAGTAACCCTTTTGTTTTTTTTAAACAACTTAGATTTGGGGAACATTTAAAAATACATACGTTTTTAAATGACAGTGCACATTATCAGGGTGTGAAAATGTAAAGGTAATCAAAGTGTCAACACTAGACAACACTAGTTGTCTATTTCACCACCTACAGCAAAAGTTTTGCTAGATTCCATGCAACAAAATGTTTTTATTTTTTAGTTCAAATTCTAAATAAATTTCTGTCATTAAATTTCAGAAATAGGTTAAAAAAGAGACAGTACTGCATGCAAATATAGTTTCAAAATTACAGAAACAGGCCAGGTGCGGTGGTTCATGCCTGTAATCCCAGCACTTTGGGAGGCCGAGGTGGGCAGATCACAAGGTCAGAAGAACGAGACCATCCTGGCCAACATGGTGAAACCCTGTCTCTATTAAAAATACAAAACTTAGCCGGGTATGGTGGCACATGCCTGTAGTCCCAGCTACTCGGGTGGCTGAGGCAGAAGAATCACTTGAACTCGGGAGGTGGAGGTTGCAGTGAGCCGCGATTGCACCACTGCACTCCTGGTAACGGAGTGAGATTCCGTGTCAAAAAAAATAAAACAAAAAGCAAAAAACAAAGTTACAGAAACTGGAAAATCCCTCACAAGCCTTCCTAGAAAACATTATTCAGTGACTCAAGGTAAGGATGGCCATTTTCACCTGTTAACAGAAATCTAGGCTTTACTAAAATTGAATGAATTTTCAAAATCCAAAAATAAGAGAAGTGGTAACTAAATGTTTCAAGAAGTCTAAACCTTGCAGGCTTATGGACTCTCTTCCAGTGTTTCATAGACCAATCAGGTACCACAAAGGTGTACATAAATCTTACCTTTGGAGTTATGACTGTGACTATACACTAGTTAGGACCAAGTAAACTAGTGGGTTTCACTACACTTTCTAAAGTACAGTCTCAATAAAAGTGAGGAGATAAATTTCATTTAGTGCCTACCTTCTTAAATGACAAATCTTACCAAAAAAAAAATGGCAAAAATTCAAGTTTAAAAAATTTTTTCAAAATAACAAGATTAGAAATCTTCTAAAAGTCAGTCACAAAAGCATGACTGAAGATTAGATCCTCACTAAAAATTCCTGGACTGCTATCATGTAATGACAATAGCTCCATTCCCAGAAAGGGTACAAAGTCCACACCAGCAATTTTATGACTCAAAGTGAAAAACAAAAAACACTCCAGAGTTGATTAGCAACTCCATTAGACTGAAAGCTAGAGAAGCAGAGAGTAGAAATTGTTTGCAAGCAAGAAGACGTTTTCTCCAACAGTTATTTATTATCTGAGCACACCTACCATTATTTTTTTTTCAATTACAGTAAAGGGCATTATTGACATCTTTTATTTAAAGTGGAAACTTATTTTAAATCAAATTGTCTCTATTTGCAGACGACATGATTGTATATTTAGAAGACCCCATCATCTCAGACCAAAATCTCCTGAAACTGATAAGCAACTTCAGCAGTCTCAGGATACAAAATCAATGTGCAAAAATCACAAGCATTCCTATATACTAATAACAGACAAATAGACAGCCAAATTATGAGTGAACTCCCATTCACAATTGCCACAAAGAGAATAAAATACCTAGGAATACAACTAACAGAGGATGTGAAGGACCTATTCAAGGAGAACTACAAACCACTGCTCAAGGAAATGAGAGGAAACAAACAGATAGAAAAACATTCCATGCTCATGGTTAGGAAGAATCAATACATAAAAATGGCCATACTGCCCAAAGTAATTTATAGATTCAATGCTATCCGCATCAAGCTACCATTGACCTTCTTCAAGAACTGGAAAAAAACACCTTAAACTTCATATGAAACCAAAAAAGAGCCTGCATAGCCAAGACAATCCTAAGCAAAAAGAACAAAGCTGCAGGCATCACACTACCTGACTTCAAACTATACCATAAGGCCACAGTAATTAAAACAGCATGGTACTGGTACCAAAACAGAGATCTAGACCAATGGAACAGAGCAGAGACCTCAGAAGTAATGCCACACATCTACAATCATCTGATCTTTGGCAAACCTGACAGAAACAAGCAATGGGGAAAGGACTCTCTGTTTAATAAATGGTGTTGGGACAACTGGCTAGCCATGTGCAAAAAGCTGAAAATGAACCCCTTCCTTATACCTTATACAAAAAATAACTCCAGATGGATTAAAGATCTAAACATAAGACCTAATACCATTAAAACCCTAGAAGAAAATCTAGTCAATACCATTCAGGACATAGGCATAGGCAAGGACTTCACGACTAAAACACCAAAAGCAACGGCAACAAAAGCTGAAATAGACAAATGGGATCTATTTTAACTGAAGAGCTTCTGCACAGCAAAAGAAACAATCATTAGAGTGAACCAGCAACCAACAGAATGGGAAAAAATTTTTGCAATCTACTCATCTGACAAAGGCCTAATATCCAGAATCTACAAAGAACTGAAACAAATTTACAGCAAAAAAACAAATAACCCCATCAAAAAGTGGGTGAAGGATATGAACAGATACTTTTCAAAAGAAGACATTTATGCGGCCAACAAACATATGAAAAAATGTTCATCATCACTGGTCATTAGAGAAATGCAAATCAAAACCACAATGAGATACCATTCCATGCCAGTTAGAATGGCAATCATTAAAAAATCTGGAGACAACAGATGCTGGAGAGGATGTGGATAAATAGGAACAATTTTATACCATTGGTGAGAGTGTAAATTAGTTCAGCTATTGTGGAAGACAGTGTGGCAATTCCTCAAGGATCTAGAACTAGAAATATCATTTGACCCAGCAATCCCATCATTGGGTATATACCCAAAGGATTATAAATTGTCCTATTATAAAGACACATGCACACGTATGTTCATTGCAGTACTATTTACAAAAGCAAAGAACCAACCCAAATGCCTATCAATGATAGACTGGATAAAGAAAATGTGGCACATATACACCATGGAATACTATGCAGCCATAAAAAATGATGAGTTCATGTCCTTTGTAGGAACATGGATGAATCTGGAAATCATCATTCTCAGCAAATTGACACAAGAACATAAAACCAAACACTGCATGTTCTCACTCATAGGTGGGTGTTGAACAATTAGAACACACGGACACAGGGAGAGGAACATCACACAATGGGGTCTGTTGGAGGGTGGGATACTAAGGGAGGAATAGTGGGGGGTGAGGAGATTGGGGAGGGATAACATTGGGAGAAATATCTAATGTAGTTGATGGGGAGATGAAGCAGCAAACCACCATGGTATATGTACATATACGTATGTAACAATCCTGCAAGCTCTGCACATGTACCGCAGAAATTAAAGTGTAATTAAAAAAAAAAAAAAGAATGTCCCTAGAAGATAAAACTTCCCTGGAAGAATTTAAGTAGGTCTCTAAAATAAGGAGTTCAGATATTCCAGGGCTGAGGGTTCACTATCGTTATTTCTACCTAATTAGACTAGTAGTTAAAAGCCAGATGTATATTTTTGCCTAAAATATATATCAATATAAGAATGCATGTAAGTGTACACATGTGCATAAATTCCCACTTATAGTTACCATATTTTGTATCTCATAAGAATATTGGTGCCTTACCCACATATCCATGGCCTACCACAGAAGTCACCTACTAACAGTTGCTTCTTAGGCAAAAAGCTTGTCTCTCACCTGGGGCCTTTCTCTGCCCAGTAGCACTTCTCCCTTCCCTCCTCTCATTGGTCTCACTAACCTCATTTCTTGTCATTCTTGACTAAGTTTCTGCCCACATGGACATTACTTAAAACATTCTCTCTACTCTTTGTGTGAATTTTGCCTTCTTCAGAATCTCTGAGAACTCTCCAATGAATAGCCTCCCTAACTGTTCACTCTGCGTATCATCAAACTCTCATCTGCATTACTGCAGTGGTTTCCTAACTGGTGTCCCTGTTTCTGATGTTCTCTCTCACAATCCATTCTCTACATAGCAGGCAATGTGATCTTTTAAAAACATAAATCAAATCATGTTACTCCCTTGCTTAAAATTTTCTAATGGCTTCTACTTGCACTTGAAAGAAAGTTTAAGCACCTCCCTGTAGCCTATGAGACTCCATAATATCTGTCATCTGCCTGCTTCCCTGATTTCATCTCATACCATTCTCTCCCTCACCAGCCACCACGTTGTTTTCTGTTTCTCTAACATACAAACCAGAAGACTTTTGTACTTATTATACACTCTGGCTGGCTATCTCCCCCAAATCTTTGCACAGTGATTCTCTTGTTATTCAAATTTCAGCTCAAATGTCACCTCCTGGAAAAGACCTTCTCCAGTCTTTTAAAGACGTTATTCTCTATCACATTTTCTTACTTAATTTTCTTCATAGTACTTATCATTGTCTGAAATTGTTTCACTCTATAAGACTTCTTTATTATATGTCCTACTACTAGGCTCTAAGTTATATGATAACAGAGATCTTATCTATATTATTCACAAGTTAGTCCTTGTGCCTGAAACTCTAGTAGGTACTATATACTCAGGTACCCAGTGGTGATAATAACTCCTTTCTAAATTATACTCTAAAGCAAAAGAAAAAAAGTAACAAAGGGAAGGCTCAAAATGACATGTACATCTCAATTTATCTGTTTGATACAATAAGTAGCTATATATAACTTGCATCAAAAAACTGTATGTAATTGGCAGACAAGATCACTCACAATATATAAGTTTATCTGTCCTTTCTACAGTTGTGATATTCAGCAGGTAATCATTACACACAATATCATATACAGGTCACGAAACATTATCACAAAAATATTCCTCTCCATGCTTATTAACATCAAAAAGAATAATATGCTGTATATTTTTCCACGAAAAAAATTATGCAAATTTATTCCAGCCTAATTAGTCAGTCCTAATGAGAACAAAAACACATTTTAGTGGACAGTGTCCACATTCCTCTGCAAAAAAAGCTATTGGCACACAGGGTACCATGATGAAAGTGGTAGTGGTTGTGGATAGAGAAGGACAGTGAATCTTATTTACACTAACTTTACAACCTTCAAATGGCTCTCACCAATTAACATAGCACATTAAGTTTATAATTCAACAAATTTGGTGTCTATGAAACAGGTAATTAGGATTAAAATCAGAATCTAAAACTTTTTATCTCAAACTGGTCCTTGAAATCCTATTTCTAAAATTTCTATTCTCCTTCTTTGCTTATGTCATTACAAATTATTTTTCTTGTTTGAACCTGTGTGGTCTCATATTTTGTTGCAGTGCCATCTCTAAATAATCAGAATTTTTACATTTAAAGATTCCTTTTTTTCTAATCAGGAAGTGGGAATTAGCAGAACTTCTTTGCTTTGTCTTCACCTTCTCTGACAGAAAAGTTCCTCTGTGGTCATGGTATTTCAAAATAAAACCCTTCCTGAAGCCAAGAGATAAGAAACTTTCAGGGCTTGTTTCTAACAGTTCATGAATGAGGGCCATGAGGGCCATCACAGATAGTAAATAACAATGGAAACTGTATCGTTACTGAGAAAAATTGTTGTTGTCATTTTTTAGATTTTCTTTTAAATTTTATTTTTTCACAACTATTTTTGGGGACTCAATTATAATTACAGAATATGATCCATTAAAGAAAACTACAAGTTTTACTTGATTTCATAAACATCCTTTTTGACTTCATATTTATTTTAAAGTAGAATGAGATAAAATGTTTATTAAATTTTACATTAGTGCAGTCCTCCACTCCAACACACACTCACACATACACACACACAATATATGTAGGTTTGCAGTTCTGCCCAGAAACCTAAAATCCTTCTATTGTTTTTTTTCCTGTAAAGAAAAATTGGTTAGTGATATGATATTAACAGTATAAGTCATTACAGGTCTGATGTTACAATTGTTACACATTATTGAATCTATCCAGTGAAAAAGAAGCACAAAGGGAATTTCCAAATGCAGCTGCTATTTCCCATTTGTTAAATTCTTTTATTACACCATATAAGTACACAGCTGGGAAATACTATAGAGTGGGAGTTAAAACAAAATATTTTGGCTTCCAGTCATTCGGAATACACAAAGGCTCCAGTGGAAACCAATACTTGATAGCAAAGGAAAGTGAAAGTTTGAAAACATGTCTAGCAAGTATGATTTTTTTATATTAATATATAACTTATTTGTACCATTAAACCATTTTATACTATCATAAATCAAATGTAATATAAATTTGGTAGGAAGATTATTAATATATATTTTAAGATGAAATTTTAGATCATGAAAGTTTGAGAATAATGCACCAAAGCAACTTGGCACTTTTCAAGATACAAACAAAAATTTTCTTGGAAAAATAAGTACAGTGTTCTCAAAGAAATAAAACTTGAACTGTATTATTTCTCCTTCTACCCATATTTTACAGTGCAGTTACTTTTATTTGTCAAAGCCAAAATATATCTTAAACCTATCCTTTCCCTCTAGCCACTCTTCCTTTACACTAATCCAAGCCCCTCATCTCTCACCTAAACTTCTGAAATAGACTCCCAATGGGTCTTCCTTCTTTCACTCTTGTCTCTCTCCCATCCATTTATTATACCACAGCCAGAATTTATCTGTCTGAAATGCTTTTGAATGCTTCAAACGTTTTCCGTTGAACTGAGATCAAATCTCACATCCATAATGTTATCTCCAAGGTCCTGTTTGATATAGCCCCTACCAATCTCTCCAACTATATCTTATGCTATATTGCATCCTCAGTCATAACTCTCCAGCGACAAAGGCCATCTTTTACTTTGTGAAATTAAGCAGTAACTTCAAACACTTCACACATGCTGTTCCCTCTGCATTTTTACTATTTGTTCCTCTCTACCTGGTTAGTTCTTACCATCCTTGGCTCAGTGAGGGCATTCCTAATCATCTATTCTAAATTAGGTTTGCCCCATTATATTCTCACATAGCATTCTGTTCTTTCTCCTCATACATAGCACATATCACAATTTTAATTATATATTTATGTGTACATTTATTTAATTTCTATTCCCTCTCCTAGACTATAAACTCCATGAAGGCATGAATCATGTCTGCTTTGTTCAGCACTAGTCAGGACCTAATAGAATGCTTGACACATAGTAGGTACTCAATAAACATTTGCTGAAATAAAAATGAAACTTAACTCCATTATCTTGCCAATAAGCAAGTGGAGGTGACTGGATATCTATTTCACCTTGGAGGTGTAAAAGGAACAACTTAAGTTCAATCAGAAAAACAGACTCGCTTTATTACCTTCTTCCTACTCAGGACAAATAAATCTTCCGGTGAATTTAATTGTACAATTTTGATCCCCTTCAAAACTAAAATTAGTTCAGAAACTATCTTTCAATCTTTTGCTTCTCACCTACTGCTCCAGAGCACTGACTATGTCTGCAAAATCACCTGGAAAAGAAAAATATCTGCCTTCATAAATTACTGAATTAAGTCTCTGAGACATAAAGCATTGAATAAGAATTAATTATCTGTTATTAGTAGTAAAGGCATTGTAAATATTACCTTGTTTATGTTAAGAAATAAAAATTTTCTCAGTGCCCATTTAAAATATTTTTCATTAACTTAATTTTTGTTACCCAAAAATTAAGAAATGCAAAACAGGATTTAAAACTCCTAATCTAATAAATTATATTAACATTTCAACCACTTCTAGATGCTAAAAAATGGATTATTTTTTCTTTAAACTAGATAATTAATGTCACTTACTATGGTTTCTGTTTCGATGGTTAGAGATGGAATTTAACATGGGAAAGCTGGCTAATATACTGCACGTATTTGATGTTGTTTCTACTTTTCAAGAAAACTCCAGTAGTCTGATTGAATTATTCTAACGAGGTCTGCATGCCCTTTTGAAATTAATATATAGGCACATAAGTGAGAAAAGCTTTATTATAAATCAAGAATGATCATTAAAAATGATAAATACCTGAATTTTCTCATTGACAATGTAGTCAACATATTTGCTTAATTATATTTTTCAATATTAATTCATAGCCATCCTTTATTTGATCATACCGATTTTGTGCTCTTACCAAGTTAATCACCTTAAATTCATGGATTGATAGAATAAGATAACCAATCCACCCACAAAACTCAATCAATAAAATATCTTTTTGCACATTGGACTAATAATGAACATATATACACTAAATCACAAACCATTTTTCAAGTTTTTCCAGTTATTAGTATCTTAGTACTATGTACCTGGTAGTTGCTTCATGATCTAAACACAAATAACTCTAAGGTCATCTATTTCCCTAAAACATCTATTTATAATGAGGACGTACTAAGGAATGCATTTAGTAGCAGTGGTCAGATTTTAAAAGCTCACCATTCTTTGCTGAGATGACAGAACGCTGTCCCAGTCAGCATCTTGTTGAATGGTATTGACAAGTGTTGGTAGCTCCTCAGAGTGAGGTTTGTTGTGCATTACGGGGTGCAGAGGCAGATGGGAGGCCACATGTTGATCACTGCTCTCTTCCTTTTCCCTTGAGGTCAAATCCTGGGTCATCGCATCCTCTCCATCAGCTGCACAGGCAAATGGAGAGGTGGCTTGCTTGGAAGACATTCTTCTGCATTAGGAAAACAGAATAGATTAAAAATGGCTGTCAGTAACAAAAGAGTCAAACATCCCTTGCATTTGACTAGTTCAGGAAAAAAAGGAAAGTTATTTAACTTTAGAGATATTTACGGTCCACTCTAAACCCCTGAAAAAGAACTCTCGGCTTATGTGTCTTGCTTTCCCTCTTTGCTTTTAACTCAGCAAACCTCTTCCCAGTAATTACTGCATATTTTCTCTCTTACAATCCATTAATGATTTTTTTACAGAGTAAGTTTTCATAATGGACAGGGTATGTATGCATATATTTTTCCTCCTAGTTTTCTTGACTAGATTACAAGCTTCTTGAGAGTATTTAAGGTGATAGCAATGGAAAAAAAAATGAATGAATGAACTGGCAAATGAGTCAGTTTGCAAGATGATTTGAAAGCACAAATATCCAACTTTCCCCTATGGTTTATGTAGGAACAAAAGAAGCATATGTAGGAAAATATAATCAGGAGAGTAAATAATTCATAATTAAAGTCCCAAGTAAATCTGATCCTGACTTCTTTGTTTACACCTTGTATTATGAGGGCTGGGCCTAACAATACTTAGTGCCATCTAAAGCTTTTTAAAAGACCTTTAAAATGAGTCAACTGTAACTTAACTTTTAAGTGACATATTGATTGGGTGGCTGATACTGTTAGACTAGTTTTAAGGCAATTTTGTAGCATTTGAATTGAGTATTTGAAATATCTATACCTCTATTTTACATTAGAAAGTACATACAAGATTCAAAACATTTACCATAAAAATAGTAAAATGCCTACTGTGCATAATATTCAAAACCTCCAAAAACAATGCTGAACATTCATTTATATGCTCACAAATAAACATTGACTACACTCTACATGACAAAGTCTCCATTCTGTGCTCTCATATAAAATCAGAAAATCATGACTATCAAGTAGAATTTCAAAATGTTTAGAATATTACTTTATCAAAATGAATTTCTTTGCAAAATGGTTAGAAAATAAAATGACTGAAACTTTACAACTTAACAGAGAGGCAATTGAATATTTTTTTCTAAAACTTTACATTGTTTTTGGTTTATTGCATCTTTAGCTCTAAAACTGCTGTGTAATGAAAGGAATAAAATCTCCACCTTAATTGCTATTTAACATTAATTGATTTCATACCATTTTTTAAAAAATGCACAAATCAGTTAACATAGGAAACCACATGAGCATTTTTCAAATTAGCAAATCATTAACTTGCTAGTACTGTTTCTACAGACAAATAAATACTGATTAAAGGGTCTAGAAATCTGAGATTAACAGTTAAATTTACAAATCTGTCACATGCTTTCATGAATATTGCAGTGAAGGAAATATCAAGTGCAAAGAAAAATAATTAAGTTAATTCCAATTTAAACAGTAGTTTTTATGTAGCAGCCCATGTTTCACATAGGATTTAACAGCTAATGCTAAATTTCTCACAATTAATGAGGGGGCTCAGATTTAGTATCCTACAGTGAAAAAAATTAATATAAGATCAGCTAATCTAATTATGCACAGTTCTAAATAAAAGTATTACAAGCTTTTGAAGTGCTTTGAAACATACTAAAATGCTGATACCTACTTATAATAATCATTCTACAACTAGTAGAAATTATATCTATTAAATTTGATACTAGAAAATAAAATGGGGGAAAGGGAATGCAAAAGAATGCCTATAATTTCTTTGATTAGAAATGAATTAAATGTTCTAAAGAGTGCTATATCAGTAAATCAGACAAATATATTCTTGACCAATTTATATCAATACTAACAAATGAACAAACACATATACGATTATGAAAAAAGGTAGCCAAAGTATGCTTCTTAGTATAAGAGAATTACTATATGGCTTACTTTACTGGCCCCATAACTACTATTAGTAAAACCAGGCAAATAATAACTGTTCTGCAAGTTTATCAAGAGCTTGCCACAAACAAGAGTGATTTCATAGTTCAGATACTGAAAACTTCAATAATCATTTATGTTAAAAGAATGAATTTACTTCTGCTTTTTAAAATAGTTAAATACAATTGAAAGTCATGATCCAAAAATCAGAGTGACTTCAGTTCCTTCAACAAACATCCTCTTACTATAAAGTGAATCGGCTCCTTCCAACAGCAATGTCCATGATTGTTGCTTTAGCATAAATTAATCACGACAAAATCCAAAATAAAAACAGTCTCTTAAGAATAATTTCAACTATAAACTGCACCAGTGAACAATAGTGCACAGTCGTAATTAAACACAACTCTGCAGCTGTAAAAATAGACTAAATCTATGAGTTCAGTTTGAAGGATGGTTTGTTAGAATGTTTTCTTAAGGAAGGCTGGGTCTTCAGTCTTAATCAGCCAATAAATTATTTCCTGCAATTACATTAAATAGAAAATTATCTTCAAATGGGGAGTGTTAATTGAAAATCAAAATTCAGAGGGAAGTTTAGAAATTACACGCTGAATACAATTAGAGAGGAAAGGCTTCACCTCTACTTCATCAACAGTCTTCTGGTGATTCCTCCAGTGACCATTCAAGAATCCTACCTATTTATAACATCACACAATTTGTCTTTTATTTTGCACCTACAAATACACATGTGTATCAAGATTGCAAATAAAACATAAGCTGCCAAAAAAAATCAATATTAAATCTGACTGTTCACCCTCAGTTCACACCATCGTTAGAGGAAAAGGAGACAGGGGAGGTAGGACAACAATGGTTAACAATCAAGGAAAACACACTCAATTTTGAAATCCCTTTCTTTAGCAAAGGAATTAATATTTTTTGGTTCCAAGAATATTTTCCAAATCATATTTTATTTAATTTCTTGTTTTTACTTTATTATAGTTCCCAAATGCATTCATAGTGGAGAAAAAGATGGGTTTTGTTCTTAAAAGTCCAAAGGTATTTCCTTGAGCATTTCCTTTTGATAAAATTGTTGGGGCTTTTTTGTTTACATCCTTTTTTTTATTTTTGGTTTTGTTGTTGATTTTTGTTTGCTTTGGGTGGTGGTTTTGAGATTTTATGAAATGTGTGCAAATTAATGCAGAGTTTATTAAATAAACTTTAGATTTGCTGATTATTAGATCTGACTCACTGATTTTTTGCATAATTACTTTATTAAATAATCCTGATGACATTTCATTCATTTCTTTACCTTAGCGTTCCCCTTTAAAACGCTTTACTAGACTGACCAAACTGTATGCTAGAAGCTTCAACAACACTTGACTTTTGGTAATGCCTTTACTATAACCGCTATACCATAGCTACTCTCCTTTAGAAGCTCATAAATCAAATATACCCTTGTTTCAGTGTTTTTAAATGTCATGTGGATTGCTTACACTTATTTTAATAATCAGTAATTTTCCACAGTAAAAATTTTCATCCCCACAGTACCTTACTCTAGCTGCTGCCTTATACAACTAATAAGCAAAAGAGAATCAAAATCCTTATAGAAATGGTCAATTTTGATGTGACTTTACTTTGTTTTATTTTTGCACTATTATAACTTAAAAATCATTCAAATGAATTGTTTTTTTAATTTGTATTAAAAAAAAATCTCCCTAGTTATACCCCCTGAAAACAGGGGTTTATAATGGAAGTGCTGACACAACCCTAACTAAAGCAGCGCAAATGTTGCCGCTATAATACACAAAATCAAGTTCTATTATTCTAAACTATCCTCGCTCATGGGATTTTTCTTTACTGTGCTCCCAGCCAAACTGCTGAAGCATGAAAAATTTAAATGCAATCAAATGCGCCCAATTCTACTTTACTAGAACAAGTGTCTACAGTGGTACAATCTTAAAAGGAGATGCAACAGATTTGTTTGGTGTTTTTTTTAACTGTTTATTTATAATACAGTGCATTGGAGATAAAATAAAAGAGGAAATTACACTCACATGGTACCAGTGTATTGACTACACAGAGTACATTATAATCAGAGAGAAAAACTACATTGTCAACTTATCACATTGGTTAAACAAGATGGTTTTCTGGGGCATAGCTATTATCAAGTAAAACCTTCAAAGAGAATTAAATATCTTTGGGACACATAAAACTAAATTCCCATCATATGTTCCCCGAGTTTGAAATGTCTCTGCCCAACAGATCGAGTGAACTCCCAGGATGCCAGGCCATTGGAAAGAACTTTGGGCTTAGGACTTTTGTAAATAAGACTGATGGAGATGAAGCCTCCAGTTACTGAGAATGTTCTCTAGGAAGTCAGCAGGAACACCTCTAGAAAGGTGATAATGGTTTTACTCCAAAACACCAGTACAAAGTCCAAATGTTTGGGCCATTACAAACTTACTTAGACAGTAAATTTATTTTCTGTTCTGCAACAAGAAATCAAAATTAGTTGGCCCAAGATTTTATAAAATGATGGGAATGCTGGATACGTGCACATTAAGTCCTCTACCTCAGGATATCAGATTTTCTAGAACTTTTCTGATTTGACATTATTCTTTAAAAATAGTTATTTGGAGATATATATATATATATATATATATATATATATATATACACAGAGAGAGAGAGAGAGAGAGAGAGAGAGAGAGAGACTCTTGCTCTGTTGCCCAGGCTAGAGTGCAATGGCACGTTCTTGGCTCACTGCAACCTCCTCCTCCCAGGATCAAGAAATTCTCCTGCCTCAGCCTCTCAAGTGGCTGGGATTACAGGCACCCATCACCATGCCTGTTTTTTGTTTTTTGTTTTTTTGTATTTTTTAGTAGAAATGGGGTTTCACCAGGTTGGTCAGGCTGGTCTCGAACTCCTGACCTCAGGTGATCCACCTGCCCCAATCTCCCAAAGTGCTGGGATTACAGGCATGAGCCGCCGCACCTGGGCAAAATCAGTTATTTGTATATGTTTAAAGTCAGGATTATTTTTGACCAACTTCAAACTTTTAAACTTTCTCATAAGGCATAATCACTCAAAATTACATTTTTTGAAATTATAGCTTGAAAAGTACCCATAGTTCAAAACTATCATTTGAAACTTATATAACTACCAAAAAAAGCCACTGACTTGATCATAACAATATTTTAACCGGAGTTTTGAAAATATTTCCATTATTTTTATGATTATTATCAAATGGCATTCACTTCCCAGGTATGTTACATTTATTCAAAAGAAGTCCTGTTTTTAACATAAAGCAACATTTTAATAGTTGGTTTACTTATTTAAAAATAAAATAAAAACTTCAGGCCAACTTTCACATTTATTTTTGCAGCTCAGCCCCAGGCTACCAAGGTAGACTCATTTCAGTTAGATAATTCACTGTTAATTTAATGCTGTACTTGAGCTGATATTGAGAAATAAACAACTAATTTTCCAAAAATATAACACAGTGCCTCTCATTCTAAGGAACATGAGTAACAGATATGTTTATTTGCCAAAATGCACAATATGCAGGAACCTCTACAAAGGACTCCAGTCCACCCAGCCTAGGGCAAAGAATGATTTTAAAACACCCTTCTTGTATCTCTAATGTCCACATTCAAGGATCTTGGGGAAGGGAGGGTTGCATGGTACATCCTAATTCTAGACATTAAAATGAAGACATTCCTTTTTAAACTTTTCTCGATCCATTCCAGAAAAGTCTGAGGGTGCTTACTAATTATTTGTATTACTTTATACAACACTACCACATCCTCTCCCCCAATCCACCTCCAAACTTCCCTCTGCTTCTGCCACATTTTTCTTTTTCTTCCATCTGTTTAACAAGTAATTTAGAAAATTCAGGTGAAAAGAAGGTAACTGTTTTCAGAATTACTTTAGAAACTTATAAACCTATCTTCTAGAGTTTGTAGCAGCACTTTCAGAACAGATATGGTAATACATGAGGACAATACCTGTTAGAAGAAAACGCCCTGATTTGAATTAGCTGTCAAATCAACAGAGATGAAGTAAATAAAATACATTGGAGACCCCTGAAGTATGTCTAAGAAAGTCCTTAAATTAATGGATTTTGCCTTTTCTAAGAGTCCAATTTTTCACAGCAAAGCACCAAAATTGTCTCCAAAGGCCCTCTGAGCTTCTTACAAAACAAGAACTACCTGGAACAGATTCTTCTTAAGTCATCAAAGTTTGTGTTTCTAGAGTTTATATTTAGCTGACAATATTGCTGTCACTTTATGTAGCTTAAGACTGTTCTTTGGACTAGAGCTCATATGTCTTGGAATGCTTTGACTCATGAATTGTTTCTCCTGATAATGTTACATCACGTAACTACTTCTGTCTAATTGGTTAGTATCTGCTGGAACAGACAGGCAACTACCCTAACGACTGGCCTGCTGACTGACTGCCTATGGAAAACCTATAATTATTAAGTGTCCCTGAGTATCCAGTTTCTTCCTGGGATCAAAACAACTTGACTTCAAGTAACTTCTATCTATACTTTGCTTGATAGAAATAATATGGTTTTCTCACAGTTTATCTACCAGTAACTACGGGATTTTTGCTTTGGAAAGCCAGGCCCAGATTTTACAAATACAATCAGTGACTTAACAATAAGAGTAAAACCAAACAATGGCTACTATAAATCTATACTAACTTAGAGGATTTTAATCAAGCAGAATGACTTTATAGCTCAATGAAAGACCTCTGTGTGGCTGGAGTGAAGGAAAGCTGTCTAAAACAATAGCAGAATGAATTTATTTATATAAGTTCACTTTGAACTTCCTCTTCATATAAATGAGAACCATAGTTTTTTAAGTGAATGAACAGACATGTCTCTGTCAGCTTGAAACTGACCCACTAATATGGAAGCCCAACTACAGGATATCTTATCCAATTATATTAATAAAAATCATAAACCAGAACAATAACTTCTCAGAGACAAAGTGTAGGAAGCTGTCACTGTATACTTTTCCATTCTTAGCTCTAGTTTCCCTCTTTAATATTTCCAGAAAAAAAGAGAAAAATGAATATGGATACTATATATATTGTTTCAAAATATGAAAATTCACACACAGTAACAGTGAACGAAAGTTTATAAAGAAGCTCATCTCTGAAGTTCTCCTTTAGCTAAATAAGGCAATATACCAAGTCCACTCTTCTATGTGATGAAATAAGGTATAAATTTCAGGTTCCTATTCAAAGAAAGATAAGAAAAAGAGAAAGAAGAGTGAGGGAGGGAGGCGGTGAGAGTAGAAAGGGAAGGGAAGGGGAGGAGCAAAAAGAGAGGATGAGATAAAAGGGGAGGAGAAAAACAGCCATGGCTTTGCAGTTCATTTTCGGTTTGTCTACTTAATGAAAACCTCATTGTACAAGCCTGAAAACCATTTCCAGCAGGCAAAGTATTTCTGATTCAGCAGAGGTTACACAAGCATCAAAGCAGTTAAATATAGGTGCCAAGCTGCATTGCCAGGAGCTCTTAGTACTGTGAGTTAGTGTTACCTGACAGCTTAGTGAATATAAAATTACTTGTTTCTCCAATTGAAGACAATCAAATTGTCACCTTCCATTGTAATAATGCACAACTAGTGATCAGCAAAGTGCAAACATAATTACCATGAAGAAAACAAAAAATCAAATCTAAATCTCTCAACAGAGTAAACACATCTATCTGCTTCCCAAAAAAAGGAGTGCATTTTAATCCTGAATGCTATGATGCAATCTTCATGTTATTTAATAACAAGATTTATTCATCTTAAATTAAATAAAAATGAAAAACAACAAGAAACACCAATTCATAAAAAGTGACTACAAATACCAATAAGAGCACTACAACTTTCCAGACATTTCCAGGCACAAAGGCCTACAAATTGTATCACCACCATTTGAACCTATATCATTAAATTGTATGTCAGAGCATTTTCCATTATAAAGACTTGGTTTCTAGAGATGTCTTTCTAGCCTAGGAACCTTCCTAAAGGTTGAAAAGAACAGGCAGGATCCAATCTCAAAAGCTTTTGCCTTAATTTTTCCTTAACAGAGAGTTATGCTTTATTTTTGTCTTCTAAAGCTTATATTTTTGATGTTGAAAATTCATCTCATGAAAGTGATTTAATATCTCTATACAAGTTTAGAAAAATAACGAAGCATAGGGCACGTATCCACAACTATTTTTGAGACGCACAGCATCCGGAATTCTCATCCAAATTTGGTGACCATATTGGCTCACTATCAAAGGGATCTCAGTAACCTGAAGCTAAATTAGTATTAAAGGACTTAAAATTTGACACAGTTCTCCCACACTCCAAAGATTCCTAAGATACAAATTAAAATGAATAGAATTAATATAGATAATGTTCAAAAAATCGCATTTTAAAAGCTCTCTTAGAAAAGTAAATTCATTTCATAACTAACTCAAGATTTAAGACATTCAGATTTACGTCATTCCTTCCAATACAGCAAAAACTCTATTCTCAAAATACTCTAAAGATAGGGGCTTTTTCCACCAATAATGTCATTTTTATCAGAAAATATGTCCTACAGCTAGGCCAGGCATGGTGGCTCACACCTGTAATCCCAGCACTTTGGGAGGCCAAGGCAGGTGAATCACTTGAAGTCAGGAGTTTGAGATCAGCCTGGGCAACATGGTGAAATCCTGTCTTTACTAAAAATATAAAAATCAGCCGGGTGTGGTGATGTGCACGTGTAATCCCAGCTATACAGGAGGCTGAAACAGGAGAATTGCTTGAAATGGGGATGTGGAGGTTGCAGTAAGCTGAGAGCATGCCTCTGCACTCCAGCTTGGGTGACAGAGCAAAGGAAGGGAGGAAGGGAGGAAGGGAGGAAGGGAGGAAGGGAGGAGGGAGGGGAGGGAGGGAAGGAAGGAAAGGAAGAAAGAAAGAGAAAAAAAGAGAGAAAGAGAGAGAGTGAAAGAAAGAAGGAAAGAAAGAAAGAGAGAAAGAGGGGAGGAGGGAAAGAGAGAAAGGGAGAAAGAAAAAAAGAGAGAGAAAGAGAAAGAAGGAAAGAAAGAGAAGGAAGGAAAGAAAGAAAGAAAAAAGAAAGAAAGAAAGAAGGAAGGAAGGAAGGAAGAAAGAAAGAAAGAAAAAGAAAGAAAGAAAGAAAGAAAGAAAGAAAGAAAGAAAGAAAGAAAGAAAGAAAGAAAGGAAGGAAGGAAGAAAGAAAGAAAAAGAAAAAAAGAGAGGGAGGAAGGGGGAAGAAAAAAGGAAGGAAGGAAGGAAAGAAGGGAGGGAGAGAGGGAGGGAAGGAGGGAGGAAGGGAGGGAGGGAGGGAAGGAAGGAAAATATTCCCTACAGCTAATGCCTGATATGCCTTACATTTCCATTTTAACCATTTTATTTTCAAAATATTTCTTATTGCCAATGCCTGATATGTCTAATATTCCATTCCATTTTTAGGACAGATACTTCTGTTCTAAATAAGATCATTTATGATCATTTAACACAAAAATGGACCAGTTTAGCAAAAAAGTGAAATGAATTGAGGACCATCAAGAGCATAGGCTCCCCTGAGCTTGTATCTTAGAATACAAATCCAGACATTGATAATCTACTATCTCCTTCCTTAGAATAGTGCTTTCATCTGGTTATCAGTCTCAACTGGTGTTTCTCAATTTTGCATTGTGTTCCTCTTTCTCCATTCCCCTATTTTATTATGAAGGGGTAGACAATAGAGTGAAACGAAGACATTGGCTGAACATCGGTGGCTCAATCAGAAGCAAAACAAAGATAGCAAGAAACAGGAGAAAGGGGAAATCCAATCTCTAGCTGCAAGTTTTATTATGATTTAAGAGAACTTTCCGGATGTAAGAAATAAGACTGTTTTAGAAAAACATCTTTTTCCTTGCTCTTAAAACTTTCAAATAATATAATACAATTTTTTCCAAGAGACACTTCATGTAAGCTCAGCACAATAAAAACCTCCCAGGCAAAGGAGTCTGCAATCAGTATTTTCTAAACTTCAATGATGAGTAATTTAATCAATTCCTGAAATTATACTCCTACAGAGTATTTCTGACAATATAATAAAATAAAAAGTATCAACAAGAGGAAGAAAAGGAAACCTCTTGTCAGAGAATGTCTTTCAGACCCTGGGAGATAAATGCTTGCATAGCACAAGCTTATGGTAAATGGGAAAAAAGAGAACTCATTAAAATATTTTGTTTAATTAAAAACCAAGTTTATTCTGTATATTTCTTGAGGACAGGGCTCATGTCTGTCTTGTTCATTGCTGGAACCCCAGTGCCCTGCACAGTGCACAAGACACTGCAGACAATCAATACTATGGGAAAGAGGGAGGAAAAGGTAGAGAGGGAGAGATGGGCAAATCACTTATTGTTTTAAATTAAAATGAATAAATAATCACAGAAAATACCACTCCATGTTAATAGTGACAACCTAAACATTATTCTTTGTCTATACTCTTTTCATCAAGCATCTTATTAACATTTAAGTCATAAGATTATTTTATCCATATCCCCAACACTAAACTCTCTCATCTCACTGAAATCCAACAGTCCTCAAATGACTGTGAAGTACTTACACCAAGGCATGCTCTGCAATTTCATATTAAACACCTTAAAACTAGATTAATCACTATTTTCCTCAAAACTTCCCCTCATTCATCCAGACCGAGAAGAGTACCACTCTCAGAATCATCAAAGTTCAAAACATGAACACTGTATCTACCTCCTCATTTTTATCCTTGCTTCTCAATGCCAGTCTGTCATGTAGCTCCATCAGCTCTTCCTTAATGTTTCTTATGCTCATCTTTCTTACCACACTTATAATCATCTTAGCACACAGCTTTTACACACCTCATACCAAAACTCTTACAACAGACTCTAAAGTACTTTCTCTATTTTATTGTCTCCTTCACCAAATCAATCTTACTGCCACTCCCTTCATCAGGCCACTCTCCTGATCAAAAAACATCAGCGGCTCTCTCCTAATGACAGAATAAAGTCCAAACTCCTGATCCTGGCATTCAAGGCCCTCCATCCAGATACAACCAATCTTTATAAATCTGTCTTCACCAGTCAAAATTCACTTATTGTTGCCTCCTAGCCTTTGCTCTGCCTGTCTCTCCCTAATTCCTACACTTTCCTTTCTTATTGCTAGGAAACCATCTGAGACTATTCCAGGTAAGTATGATTTATCCCTCTTCTAATCACCTCTAATAAGATCTCTGAGAAATTATTTTTATATCACTCATTCAACACTTAATGCATGTTACTTCACATAATCTTTTTAAAATATACGATACCATTATATTTTCTAAGTAACCCCAACTGCATTACAAACTTTTCAAGGGTGAGAACAAAATCCTAGGTTTCTCTACATTCCCACAATACCTAGCACAATGTTTTGTGCAAAGAAAACACTCAGCAAAAATTTCACAATTATTTAAATATTATTAAATTAACAGGCAGAAATAAATTTAGGGTATTATCTTACCAGAAAAGAGTAGCCATGAAAAAGGACTTAAAATAAATTGGTTTTCTGGGGGTGTCTCCTCTTTGCACACGCCCTGAACAATAAAGTCATCTCATATTTTAAAAGTTCTGCATATTCCCTGGCAAAAAAAGCATCTAAAAATAATCAATTTATGTTGTCAGAAACATTAAATAAAGATGGGTAAATGGATGAACCAATGGACAGATGTTGGATAGATGGATGGATGGATGGATGGATGGATGGATGTTAGAGAGATGGCTGAAAAGATACATAGATAATTTTTACTAGATGCCTAGAAAATACCAGACAGGCACTGTGTTAAGCACTGCTACATGCATTATTTCATTTAGTTCTCAGAGCAACTCTAGAAGTTAAATAATGTCATTATCTCTGTTTCCTGATAAGAAAGCCAAGACACAAAACTGTTTATTAAAACAATAAAAAATGAAAACTTGCTTAAGGTCATACCTAGTAAATACAGAAGGCAAAATTTCAGACTCAGGGTGGTCTAATGCCAGGGCAAATGCTATTAGAATTAAAAGTATCTGAAACCTAAATTAAATAAATTATTAACTATTTTCAATTATTATCTGAATTATTCTTTACTAATGTATACCATTCCTGTAGATTTTTATTTTTAGCATTCTGGTTAGATATTCTAAATACTAATTTAATCAGAGCTTAGTAAAAGGATTTACTCTCTTTTTCTTTTCTGTCTACTTCTAGAGTTTGAGATATTTAGTTACCAGTTAACAACTTTAAAAAAGAGAGAGAGAAACGTACAGCAGGTAATTCTCTAACCAATCCATTTAACTCTCATTCTGGGCAATTTGACAACAAAATTGGTTGAGGAAGTAGTTAAAGCTACTGACCCACAAGACTGGGAGGTTCACTGTAGTTTTTGCACAGTAATTTTCTAAGAAATATTTGTTGGTTGTTAACTATCTGTGCTTTTCCTAGCATGCTATTTCTGGTTAGCCTAGATGATCAATATTTAATTATATACTTATATAGACAATTATGAAATAAAATAAGAATGTCACTGCCTGTTTATTTCAAGGCCCAGAGAAATATGAGATCCAATTTCTACTTTCCAGCTCTGACCAGAGAAACCACACCAGCTATATCAGACACAACTGGAGCTGCTTCACTACAAAAGTCGGTGTTGAGAACAGCCTTGAGAGAAAATGAGATGAGGAGCTTGAACAATATGTATTTAACACACTACCCGTCTAGGGTTGATTTCAGGGAATGCAGAGTAATTTAGAAACCCTCTTAAAATATGACTACTATATAACATTACATATATCCTAAATTCTGAGGAAAAGAAATAGAAAAGCTTCTCACACGAGGACTTGAATTTCTATAAATTGTAATTGTTTGTGAAAGCTGAAGAAAGGTTTTTACCACCAACCCAAATTTCCACATTTTTTTATACACACCAAACAGTCTGGTTTCACAAATAACTAAAGTGCTGCTATCTTGTATTTCTCCCTCTGTACCTCCACTACCTCCTCCCTTTCTTATAGCTGTTTGCTTTAAATTTCTAACTTGCATTTGCTGGAATTATTATAAACAGCTCCAGGAGAACATGAGAATCCAATTGTTTCCATGAATCATTGCACAGAATTGTTTGAGTTATCATTATAAAAGACAAGAATGACTACCCACTATCTTGCATACCTAAGGGATTCTTTACCACGTACATATTTGCACACCTACCAACATACAGAATTTCTGATTTTCCCAAGCTATGGTGTTTGTTATGGGAAAGAATTCTGCATTATTTATCTGGTCCTGTACTTTCTTCTCATATAACCACCACCTCCACCTCACAATTTCCTAAACTGAGTAGTCAACTTTTACATTTATCATGCCTAATCTATCAGCTTTTTAGATTTCTTCAAAAGTAATTCTTTATTTGCATCCATGGTGCCTAGAACTGAAAAACTGCTTGCTACCAGTGTTACCAGGATCTACTGCCAGAAGGAAAAGTACAGTATAATAGAAAGGTTTAGAGGAAGGATTTAAATCTCATTTACTAGATCTATGAACTTGAGAAGTTACTTAACTCTCTGAGACTCCATGTACCCATCTATCAAATTAGAGACAATACATCTTCCTTGAAAAGTTGTTGTGAAAATTAATTTAATATATGTGCAAATACCTGGTATTTGGCAGTTATGAAACAAACGCTAACTTTCTTTAAAGAAAACTTCACAGGAAAATAGTTTGATTCAAACAAAAACAAATAAAAATCCTTAAAGAAAAAGATTTTAAATTTTTACAAGTCACAATAAATAAAAATTCCAGGGAATATAAGTTTTCCAGACCCAATATACTTGTGACCCAATGCTGAGTGAACCAATGACTAGGACTATGCTAAGAGGATAAAAACCACGGGGTAAATATATATATATGTTACTGTTTGCCAAAAGAAGTGCAGATGAAAGGGAATCACTTTTTACAGAGG